>JBAKBP010022448.1:0-38764 GCA_037953745.1 Lithodes maja
ATATCCGATAGAAAAGGAAAGGATAGAAAAGAAGAAGGCTCTCTGTCCACCCTCCGTTCCCTCCGGCAATTACCGTACATGGAAAAGTTGGAAGTGATTAACCTTGCTGGGCTTCGAAATCCCCAGAAGGAATTTACAGGAAAGATTGGAGAAAAATAAAGGGAAAACAAAACAAAAAATAAAAAAAAATAAAATACAAAAAATCCTGCAACCCTTCGCCTTAGCAGCATGTAACTTTTGGGGTTAATTGGAATCATCCAACCCATCACCCTTAGTAGTATGTACATATTTAGTGATGTTTATTATTCTTATTTTTTATTTGTGTATTATTATTATTTTTTTTTCTTCTAACGCTCTCTCCAGCTGAACAAATAATAACGGTGATAATTACTGCCTACTCCATACCAATTTTTCTGTGGTATGAGTCTAGATTTTTCTTAAATGTATCGATAGAGGAGCTGTCTATTACTTTATTTGGAAGTTTGTTCCACTCATCAATTACACTGTGAGTGAAGAAATGTTTTGTTGTATCTAGATTCGATCTCCGACCTAATAATTTTAAATTGTTTCCTCTTGTCGATGTGTCTTCGACTTGTTTGAATAACTTATCCAGATTAATTTTACTGAATCCTTTTAGAATTTTAAAACACTATCAATTGGCCTCTCATCCTTCGTTTCTTAAGTGGAAATAGATCAAGTTCTCTCAGTCTTTCATCATATGATTTATTTCTCAATGAAGGGATTAGCTTAGTGGCTCGCCTTTGCACAGATTCTAATTTTTTAACATCCTTTATGAGGTGAGGTGACCAAAACTGCACAGCATATTCGAGGTGCGGTCTCACCATACTTTTGTATAAGGGCAAAACTGTCTTTGCTGTGATAGTGGAAGTTTCTTCTGATGAAACCTAGTGCCCTGTTTGCTTTGTTTGCAGCCGCTGTGCATTGATTGGAAGATTTTAAGTTTTCGTTTATCAGCACTCCCAAGTCTTTTATTTGTGTTACATTTTTTATCTTTTCTTCATTCATGTAGTATTCATGTGTATACTATGTCTATGAGAGAGAGAGAGAGAGAGAGAGAGAGAGAGAGAGAGAGAGAGAGAGAGAGAGAGAGAGAGAGAGAGAGAGAGAGAGACGGCCTTAATGGACAGTTTATAGTAAAAGAATAGGTCAGTGAAGTAGAAGGCTCTCTCCCCACCCTCCACTCCCTCCGGCTACAAAAGTCGTACCGGAAAATAGGATGAAGTGTAACCTTATGGGTCAAGAAATGCCCACAAGTATTTTTTTGGTTTAGAGAGTATAGAAAGACATTGGTTTGAAAAGGAAATTACACATGCCTACTGATTAATTCATTTTAATCCAATCTCCATCAGATGATCGTCCATTCTTTTCTTAAACGTATCAATTGAATTACTGTCGACCACCTCCCTTGGTAAACTATTCCACTCTGAGAGAGAGAGAGAGAGAGAGAGAGAGAGAGAGAGAGAGAGAGAGAGAGAGAGAGAGAGAGAGAGAGAGAGAGAGAGGGGGGGGGGGAGGAGTGGGGGTGATAGATACATACAGTAGATAGGTAGATACATTTTCAGTAGCTCTGTAGTTAACTAGATGAGCAGTGAACCTAAGCCGTGGGACCCCGAACAGTTGGCAGCTCACTTTACTTATAACAACTACACCTCGTAACGCCTCCTTCACCTCAAACACAGTACAACATTAGCCTGCAATAATATAACTCCCTACCTCACACCAACAACAAAAACAACAACTACTACTACTACTACCCCCCGCCCCCTGTCCCTCCCTACCTCGCCCCATTCCCCCCCCCCCCCCAACCGCCCCATAGAATAATTATCAGCGCACCTAGTTTACGATGACGGCCAATCACAAGGTATTATCCAGGGGGTCTGTAGCTTTCCATAGGGGGTATATTATGGCGCCGGGGGTTACACATAGGCTACATACGCACACGCATATACACACACACTCTCTCTCTCTATATATATATATATAAATATATATATATATATATATATATAAATATATATATATAACACACATACACAACCACACACACACACACAAACGAGTCCCCAAAATGATCGCCTGATGAAAACAAAAAATACCGTTTTCTATATTTTACAGGATCGCTGGAGGGGGGGGGGGGGGGGGGGGGACTATACAGTTTACTCATTATTTAGGAGGGGGCCGCTCGTTCCAAAACTGATTCCCGATATTATACCCTCGTTACGCTAATGCCCTGTTTCGGAAAATATGCACTTAGGCTTAGTCCGATGGGTGGTGGAGGGGAGGAGGGGAGGGAGGGGGGGGGGGGGAGCGAGCGATGAGCTGTTAACCGCTTGAGGATTAGGACGCGATTGAAACTGAATTTTTTGCGATTATTAGACGGTTTTATACAACAACTTCCTAGTTTCAGGCTATAAGGAAGTTGGATTTGTTTACATGGATATTTAGCAGAATTACCAGCTAAAATACGGTTGTAGTACATTTCTAAATACGTAAAACCCAATTCAACATACTTTTTAACCATCAGAAACCTACATTATTATTGCATTTCTATTTTATATCGATGTTCACGGCTCCAACTTCCTTATAGCCTGAAACTCGCAAGTGGGCAATTGGGTGTGTGTCTAAATAAAGTCTGGGGTAACTTGACGAGTGGTTCGGTTGATGATTCGGATAACTCGATCGGTAACCGGTTCAATAATGAGGGAGGTTGGCCACTGATGATGATGATTGTTTAGCAGTCCCATAACTCACTGCCTTGGTATTAAGGGGAGGTCTTTAGATTGTTCCTTAGACCTCCATCAAGCTTATAATTACAGTCCCTAGACCCCTTTTCAAGATAAATTTGTACATTTTTCGGGAGAAAAATGTCCAGGCCGAAGGCCGGTTCCTCTTAAATTACAGACTCGCTATCGCTCGTCAGGCAAAAATCGACAGTTAAAAGGCCCGAAAGGTCTTAAAATCAACATTATAGGGCGAAAGTTCTTAAAATCGACAAAATAATGGGCTGAACGTCTTAAAATCTCAAAAGCAACGAGGCTAAACATGAAGGAAAAGGGGGTCCAGAAAAGTGTCCCTCAAGTGGAAATCTCCCCTTAAACTCCCTCGATTATATTATATTGGTACTATTCTTAGAGTTGGTATCGTGTTATTAGATGATGTTCACCCCTTCAAGCTCTAACGCATTTTAGCAGTTCATTTTGGCTATCATTAGACGATTTTATGCAGTTTAGAAAGGATCTGTGGGTATTAAATGGGTAAATACTATCTCAATCAACCCTTTGACTTCCATACACCGTTACTAATCTGAATAAAATCGTCGAATAGTAGCCAGAAAGAGAACAGAAACGCGTATTGGAGCTTGAAAGGGTTAAGACCTTTTGTTCTATTTTTTTGTCAATATTAGGACATTTCGTGCCATTTAGGTATCGATTTTTTCCTGGCGAGCGATAGCGAGCCTGTAATATAAGAGGAACCGGCCTTCGGCCGGCAAATTTTTCTATCGAAAAATTTACAAATTAATCTTGAAGGAGGGTCTTGGAGTAGTGTTTTTTTAAGCTTGGAGTAAACTAGAAAAAAAAAAAATTAAAAAAAAAAAAAAAATTAACCATCGCCCCTTGACGAAGAGTGATTCGGTTGATGATTCGGATAACTCGGTAACCGGTTCTATAATGAGGGACCTTGGCCACTGATGATGATGATTGTTTAGCAGTCCGATAACTCCGCCCTGCCTTGGTATTAAACTCCCTTCGATATATATATATATATATATTGGCACTATGCTTAGAGTTGTTATGCATATTATTAAATGGTTTTATGAAGTCTCAATTGGGTTGGGAAAAAAAAACATGAGAATAATAAAAGAAAAAATATGCTCTTGGTGGTGATAATTACGTATTCCTCTAATGTTTGGTGGTAATTCTTAAGGGGAGATCTCCACTTGAGGGATTTTTTTCTTGACCCTTTTCTCCCTCATGGTTAGCCCCATTGCTTTTGATATTATAAGACGTTCGCCCCATTAGTTTGGCGATTTTAAGAACTTTCGCCCCATTTGTCAATTTTAAGACTTTTCGTGCCATTAGGTTTCGATTTTTTCCTGGCGAGCGATAGCGAGCCTCTAATTTAAGAGGAACCGGCTTTCGGCCGGGAAATTCTTCTACCGAAAAATTTACAAATTTATCTTGAAAGGGGGTCTAGGGGCTGTAATGTTAAGCTTGATGGAAGTCTAGGGAATACACTAAAAACTTCCCCTTAAGTTATTCATAATCGAATAGTGCAATTACGCCCCCATATTTCGGATCTATTATCATTCAGCTGCTTGGCATAGAGTAATGTAATAACCCCCCCCCCCCTTCTCCTCCCCCCCTCCCAAAAAATAAAAATAAAAAAAAAATAAAAAAAAATAAATAAAAAAGATATAAAACAGCACACTTATTAGTTTGTTGAAGTGATAGGATACTCGCTAACAGGCAAGTTTGCATTTGTTGAAGTGATAGAATACTCGCTAACAGGCAAGTTTGCATTTGTTGAAGTGATAGAATACTCGCTAACAGGCAAGTTTGCATTTGTTGAGGTGATAGGATACTCGCTAACAGGCAAGTTTGCATTTGTTGAAGTGATAGGATACTCGCTAACAGGCAAGTTTGCATTTGTTGAGGTGATAGGATACTCGCTAACAGGCAAGTTGGCATTTGTTGAGGTGATAGGATACTCGCTAACAGGCAAGTTTGCATTTGTTGAGGTGATAGGATACTCGCTAACAGGCAAGTTTGCATTTGTTGAGGTGATAGGATACTCGCTAACAGGCAAGTTTGCATTTGTTGAGGTGATAGGATACTCGCTAACAGGCAAGTTTGCATTTGTTGAGGTGATAGGATACTCGCTAACAGGCAAGTTTGCATTTTTTGAGGTGATAGGATACTCGCTAACAGGCAAGTTTGCATTTTTTGAAGTGATAGGATACTCGCTAACAGGCAAGTTTGCATTTGTTGAGGTGATAGAATACTCGCTAACAGGCAAGTTTGCATTTGTTGAGGTGATAGAATACTCGCTAACAGGCAAGTTTGCATTTGTTGAGGTGATAGGATACTCGCTAACAGGCAAGTTTGCATTTGTTGAGGTGATAGAATACTCGCTAACAGGCAAGTTTGCATTTGTTGAGGTGATAGAATACTCGCTAACAGGCAAGTTTGCATTTGTTGAGGTGATAGGATACTCGCTAACAGGCAAGTTTGCATTTGTTGAGGTGATAGGATACTCGCTAACAGGCAAGTTTGCATTTGTTGAGGTGATCGAATACTCGCTAACAGGCAAGTTTGCATTTGTTGAAGTGATAGGATACTCGCTAACAGGCAAGTTTGCATTTGTTGAGGTGATAGGATACTCGCTAACAGGCACGTTTGCATTTGTTGAGGTGGTAGGATACTCGCTAACAGGCAAGTTTGCATTTGTTGAGGTGATAGGATACTCGCTAACAGGCAAGTTTGCATTTGTTGAGGTGATTGGATACTCGCTAACAGGCAAGTTTGCATTTGTTGAGGTGATAGGATACTCGCTAACAGGCAAGTTTGCATTTGTTGAAGTGATAGGATACTCGCTAACAGGTAAGTTTGCATTTGTTGAGGTGATAGAATACTCGCTAACAGGCAAGTTTGCATTTGTTGAGGTGATAGAATACTCGCTAACAGGCAAGTTTGCATTTGTTGAGGTGATAGAATACTCCCTAACAGGCAAGTTTGCATTTGTTGAGGTGATAGGATACTCGCTAACAGGCAAGTTTGCATTTGTTGAGGTGATAGGATACTCGCTAACAGGCAAGTTTGCATTTGTTGAGGTGATAGGATACCTGCTAACAGGCAAGTTTGCATTTGTTGAGGTGATAGGATACTCGCTAACAGGCAAGTTTGCATTTGTTGAGGTGATAGGATACTCGCTAACAGGCAAGTTTGCATTTGTTGAGGTGATAGGATACTCGCTAACAGGCAAGTTTGCATTTGTTGAGGTGATAGGATACTCGCTAACAGGCAAGTTTGCATTTGTTGAGGTGATAGGATACTCGCTAACAGGCAAGTTTGCATTTGTTGAGGTGATAGGATACTCGCTAACAGGCAAGTTTGCATTTGTTGAGGTGATAGGATACTCGCTAACAGGCAAGTTTGCATTTGTTGCGGTGATAGGATACTCGCTACCAGGCAAGTTTGCATTTTCTCCCCTGCTTTCTCACAGGAAAGAAATAAAGGGAAACCTAGATAACAAATGATTTTCTAAAGAGATAGATTATCCATCTACGCAAGCTATAATTAAAAAATACAGGTTCTCTTAAGGGGAGGTTTTTAGTTTGTTTCCTACTCCTCCAGCAATCTTAAAATGTCACCCCTTTTCAAGATAAATTTGTACATTTTTCGGTAGAAAAATGTCCCGGCCGAAGGCCGTTTACTCTTATATTACAGGCTCGCTATCGCTCGCCAGGATAAAATCGACACCTAAATGGCACGAAAGGTCTTAAAATTGACAGAATGGGTCAGAAATTCTTAAAATCACCAAAATAATGGGGCAAACGTCTTAAAATCTCAAAAGGAATGGGGCTAGACATGAGGGAGAAAGGAGTCAAGAAAAAAGTCCCTCAAGTGGATATCTCCCCTTAACGTTCCACGAATGTAATACAAAGCTGGACTCTTATCAAACCAAGAGTGGAAAATTATCTTGACCTGTAATCGTGATAAAGGAGAATGCTAGCCAGTTCATCTGTCATCGCCTACACGGCCCGGCCCGGTTCATTAAGGGAGAGGGATGGTCCATCAAGTCTTTACGGTGATACGGCACTAATGATACGGTGCTTGCCAAATTAATGACTACCAAACCATGACCAACCTCGTAAGGGGGTAGGGTTCATTCATTAGTTTTTTTTAAGTATATATATAATTATATATTTATTTATTTTTATTTTTTTCATGTGAGTGAGGGAGACAAAGGCAGAATTGCCTGTATCGAGTGCCTCCTCCATAGTTGAAAAAGTGACAGGGCCAAAATCAAGGGACGTTCGAACCAAAATGCCTGGACACACGGAGTTTGAAGCAATTTAAGTCGTAGGAAGAGGGAAAGACTGATTGTGTAAGACCTTTCGTCCATTTAATTGCTAATATTAAGACCCTATACTGTCATTTAAGTGTCGATTTTTGTCCTGGCGAGCGATAACGAGCCTGTAATTTAGGAGGAAAAGGCCTTTGACCGAAATATTTTTGTACCGAAAAAATTACAAATTTATCTCGAAGGGGGGTTTTGAGGGAGTGTTTTTTTTTTTGTGTGTGTTTTTTTTTTTCAAGTTTGATAGAGGTACAGGGAGGTATAGGGAGGTATAGGGAGGTATAGGGAGGTATAGGTATAGAGGTATAGGGAGTTTGATAGAGGTACAGGGAGGAAAATACAAACATCCACTTAAGTACATTAAATTATGTATGTACCAATTTCTAAACGAGGATTATTTTTTCTCACGAAATCAATTGGGAAAACTAGTCAAGCTACAAAGTTAATGTGAAGGTACCGATCTCTCAATTCCAACAAATTCCATTAGTTCTCCCTTTTGTCCATCCTCCTATTCGTGTGAGGGCTCCATTTTTCTTGACTACTCAGCTCGGGTTTGATGTTCTGTGCACGCCATGGAAGTTACCAGTCAGAACGGCCACACTCCCAAACGGCCGCGCTCCCAAATGGCCACATTCCCAAACGGCCACACTCCTATATGGCCACACTCCTAAATGACCTCACTCTCTAACGGGCCACACTCCAAAACGGCCACACTTTCAAATGACCACACTCCTAAATGGCCACACTCCCAAACGGCCACACTACTGAACGGCCACACTCCTAAACAGCCACACTCCTAAACGGCCACGCTCCTAAACAGCCACACTCCCAAACGGCCACCGTATTATCTCAGAAATGAGAAGGGTGCTTCCAACCTTATATCGAACGAAGATAAAATAAACGAATGCTATTTTGTGATAAAGAATTAAACTCCGTTCAATTTCAGAAATATCACTATTTAGTTCTGCTTATTTCGTTTATGAAGGTTTTAGGGCCGCAAGTGAGTGATGTTTAATATGGCCATTAATCTAGTTAAACTTAACCTAATGCAGCCAAACTCAACCAAATCAAACTTAACCAAATTTAACCTAACCTAACCTAACCAAATGTAACTTAGCCAAGACAAACCAAACATAACAAACTAAACCCAGCCTAACTTAATTTAACCATAACTATCATGGCCTAACCTAACTGAACTCAACCAACCACAGCAAATCTAACTTTCAAGCCCCTTTCAAGCTCCAATACGCGTTTCTGTTCTGTTTATGGCTACTATTAGACGATTTTATTCAGATTAGTAACGCTATATGGAAGTCAAAGGGTTGATTGAGATAGTATTTACCCTTCTGATACCCACAGATACTTCCTAAGCTGCATAACAATCGTCTAATGATAGCCAAAATAAACTGCTAAAACGCGTCAGATCTTCAAAGGGTTAACCTAACCATAACCAGCATAGCAAACCAAACTAAGCCTTAATCTAGCTAAACCTATGTACCGTAATGTATACTGTATGTACTCAGGCACATACCCCATTGCTGGAGGTGGCCGACTCGAGACAGAGCCCGAACAGAAAAAACATTTAAGGGTTCCAATTTTCAGGGTCCGGGACCACTTTCGCGTTACCTCGACCTCAATCAAACTCCTTGGCCGTGTTGGAGCGTGGCCATTTTGAGGTGTGGCCGTTATTTAAGTTGGCCGTTTTGGGATGTGGCCGTTTTCGATTGTTGCCGTTTTGGAGTGGGGCTGATTTGGAGTGCGGCCATTTTGAAATGTGGCCGTTTTGGAGTGTGGCCTTTTGGAGTTTGACAATTCTGGAGTGTGGCCATTTTTGAGTATATCCATTTTGGACTGTGGCCATTTTTGAGTGAGGTCGTTTTGGTATGTGACCATTTTTGAGTGTGGCCGTTTTGGAGTATGGCCGTTTTGGTATGTGATCATTTTGGAGTGTGGCCGTTTTGGAGTGTAGCTGTTTTGGAGTGCGGCCGTTTTGGAGTGTGGCCGCTATGACCTTATGTGCACGCTACGGATGTCAGGATTCTATATTCACAGCTGTTCTGAGAAAATGAGTAACTGGCATGCAAAGGGAGCTATATTTATGGTGTGTGTGTGACTGCTTGGTAAGTTTGAGAGTGAAGTTGACTTATACGGTATATATATTGTGTTTGTCTTTTCTATGTGAGTGAAGGAGACAAAAGGCAGAACTATCTGTGGCAAGTGCCTCCCCCAGAGTTGAAAAAGTGACAGGGGCAAAATAATTTAATCACGACCAGTTTCACCTTCTAGACACAAAACATGCTTATGTTCATCTCATATCATTACCACCAATGCCATCTGTCCAAACAAAAATTATGCAAATCTCTATACCATACCAATTTCTCCTTTCCCACTCAAAATTATGGTGATATACATTCTCATATCACTACTCTTTATCACACACAAATTAGGCTCGTCTCCATTCTCATATTATTACCACCACTTTCATCTTTCCAAACAAAAAATATGCTCTTTTACAAACCCACAAACATGATGGTCATATCCATTCTCATATCACTACTTTTTATCACCCACCAATTAGGCTCATATCCATTCTCATATCACTACTTTTTATCACCCACAAATTAGGCTCATATCCATTCTCATATCACTACTTTTTATCACCCACAAATTAGGCTAATATCCATTCTCATATCCTTACTCTTTTTCTAGCTGGTGTTATTGAGAGGGTCCCCAGTTGCCTCCCGAGCCTAGCAATCAGTAAAGCAGAGACACTAGTTGGTGGTATAATGGGTGTGGTTCAGTTTGAGTTACAGGCCGATAATTGAATAGTGCGGGGGGCTGATGGTGGCAATTGGCTCGTCGGCTTGAGAGAGAGAGAGAGAGAGAGAGAGAGAGAGAGAGAGAGAGAGAGAGAGAGAGAGAGTTACATATATACATTGACTGCACAGGCCATGGGGTCCATACTAGGCACTCTACCTTAGGAATTGCTATAAAGTGGAAGGTAAAGACTGCAAAGTAGAAGGCTCTCCCCCCAGCCACCACTCCCTCCGACCTTGAGTCAGCATAACATTTAGTTGGAGAAACAAGTCCCCCAGCAGCATGAGAACATTTATACTGGGAAATTTATAGTAAAGAACGAAGTTGTTGTTGTTTTTCCCCAAGCTGCCTGGCCGAACAGCCCCAAGGCCCCGAGCAAGGCCAAGGCCATAACCGAGCGGCCCCACAGAACCCCCCCTGCCGGCCACAATAAAGCCTGGGTGACCGAAGCCACTCCATGGCGGGGAGCTGAGAAGGGTGCAGAAACGCCCGGGAAACCAAAGCCCCACCCAGGGCCCTGTGCCCCTCAGCAATTATGAAGAGAAAGTTGAGGAGCAAAGGAAAAATGTGACGCTTTGGCTTCCAATCTCGGTAGATTGGGAGGTCAATCCACGGAAGAGACGCCGTCACTTGAGATCTAGAAAATATATAAGTAAAAGGAACAGTCAGAGTAAGCTATGGGTATGGCAGAGATCGCTCAGTTCTCACTCTGATAGACCAGCCCATCACCACATAGACCAGCCCATCACCACATAGACCAGCCCATCACCACATAGACCAGCCCATCACCACATAGACCAGCCCATCACCACATAGACCAGCCCATCACCACATAGACCAGCCCATCACCACATAGACCAGCCCATCACCACATAGACCAGCCCATCACCACATTTAATAAAAGGAGTGATTGTGATTGTGACTTGATCAGTGACCCTCTGTGTGTGACTCACGGCGATGTCATCATACCTATACAACTCCCTAAAGAACGAAGTTGAGACATATTGTATACTATTGATCCTTATCCTAACATTTTATTTTAACCTATATTACTCCAACCGCCTCGAACAGGATGTCTAGCCTCCTTAAGCCGGAGTCACACGAACTTTTTTTCGAGCAATTTTTACGGGCAATTATGGTCAGGAAGCTTTAAAAATTCCACCTTATCAGGATTCAGCCGCCTAACATAATCTACCTTCAGTCGAATTACCGATACCAGTGCGAAAATGTCCCGAAATAATACGAGAACAAAAAAATGCTCATGGAAAATTGACGGAAAAAGCGCTCGTGTGACAACGGCTTTATGGATGTGTCAATGGTATTACAATGGTATTACAATGGTATTACAATGGTAGTACAGTGGTATTACAATGGTATTACAATGGTATTACAGTGGTATTACAATGGTATTACAGTGGTATTACAGTGGTATTACAATGGTATTACAATGGTATTACAATGGTATTACAGTGGTATTACAGTGCACAACTAACTCTCTCTGTCAATTTGTTCCACTAGTGACTATACTCTACTTATTTCCAGCTGAGGGCAAATTGAATCTCTTAGTAGCTGATTTCTCGATACTTAATGGAAATATAGGAAACTACTTTGTCTCTGCATCATCTTATTGCCAAGTGTTCACAATCAGCAACATATTTCGCTCCCAAATCTTCGTAATAGCCAAGTAATTAAGATGAAGATGTGGCAATTTACCATCAGCTGGAAACAACTATACTATAGTTACACTGTAGGGGAAGAAGTGCTTTGTGACATCGACAACAGATATAGTGAAGATAGATAAAACAAACATAAAACAAATGTGTGGTGGAGTGGTCTTGCCACTGGACTGGTAATCCAATGGTCCCGGGTTCGAATCCCGATATATCAATGGGAAGATATTATTGGGATGGAATTTGTGCTAGTATCAGTGCATTACTACAAAGCCCACCGAAACGGCCCCCAAAATACCCTCATTGTTCCCGGATTAAATAGCACTGTATGAATATTCCCATATTAAAAAATATGCTAGGGGGGGGGGGGGGGGGGAATGCCTAGGGAGTTAATTGCTCAATAGGTGGCATTCTGAGAGTGAGCGTTTGAGTCTGGGGGTGATACAGTGAAGCACGACGGCGAAGCAGCTTCAGAGATGGGGCTGCTTCGATAAATGAGTGGATATCTAAGTGCTTCACATGTCTGGCTCCCTAGACTGGAACAAGACCTCACAGGCTTCAACGTGTTGAGCGGTTGAATGTACAGGTTCTCAGTCTATGCCCGAGAGGGAGTAGTTGGAATATAAAAACAATAAAAGTAAACACACACACAGACAAACAGATAAACACAGAGACAAAAAGCGAGAATACGAGAGCAAGATCGCCCGTCAGACAAGGCAATCAAGATGTTGCACACCCAAACATCTGTCATTGCCCGGAATTGGTAACATCTCTATATCCGCCACTGATCCTACCATTAAAGGGGAGATGGGTTGTTTTTCTGGTCCTCCCCTTCTTCCTCATGCCAATCCCATTAGTTTTCAGATGTTAAGACGTCCACCCCATTAGTTTGTCGGTTTTTAAACCTTTCGTCTAATTCTATATCAATATAAAGACATTTCGTGCTTTTTAGGTGTCGATTTCTTCTTGGCGAGCGATAGCGAGCCTGTAATAGTAGAAGGAACCGGCCTTCGGCCGGAAAATTGTTCTACCGAAAAATGTACAAATTTATAATGCAAGGGAGTCTAGGTTCTTTTTTAAAGCTTGATGGAGGTCTAGTGAGGAAACTAAAAAATAAAGTCAATAAATATACACAAAGACCAACAAACAAGCCCTACCCCCTTAACATCTCTATCGCCACTGATCCTACCATTAAGGACTCCCTGGATGGAACTGCAAGCCCTGTAGTTATCCACCCACAGACGAATTGACCCTACCATTAATTCCCGCCTAGATGATCAGGTATCCTACAGTCCGACTTTGGGAATGGCTACAGTCGGGTGAAGATGTACGGTCGCGCTAATAAGTCATTTCTCAGTTGTCATTACGTTTGCCTCGCTCTGTGCTATATTAATGTCTGTCAGATGTTGAATAGGGTGGGTAAGTGTTGGAACATGTTTGTATATTTCACTCGATATGAAGAAATGAAGCTTAGATATTGCTGATACCAATTATTGATCAAAACATACTTGGTGCTGAGACATGACTTATTAGCGCGACTGTACTGTCCCTGTGCATCCTATATAACACAACGACATTATTTTTCTGATATATTTGTATCATTAAGAAACACCCCGTTCTTAACATTTATCATCCATTACAAACCCCAATGCACTTGAATAAATTAACGAAAGCATATGTTCCTCCCGGGACTAGGACTCGGGACACCACACCCAGAACATAAGCATCTAAACCATTAAACCACCAACACTATTAAATGTCGTGTTTCATTGTTCTGTTGAATGTTTTTGAGCATATGTAATGTGTAATATGTAATGTGTAATATGTAATGTGTAATGTGTAATGTGTAATATGTAATGTGTAATATGTAATGTGTAATATGTAATGTGTAATATGTAATGTATAATATGTAATGTGTAATATGTAATGTGTAATATGTAATGTGTAATATGTAATGTGTAATATGTAATGTATAATATGTAATGTGTAATATGTAATGTATAATATGTAATGTGTAATATGTAATGTGTAATATGTAATGTGTAATATGTAATGTATAATATGTAATGTGTAATATGTAATGTGTAATATGTAATGTATATGTAATGTGTAATATGTAATGTGTAATGTGTAATATGTAATGTATAATATGTAATGTGTAATATGTAATGTGTAATGTGTAATATGTAATGTATAATATGTAATGTGTAATATGTAATGTGTAATATGTAATGTATATGTAATGTGTAATATGTAATGTATAATATGTAATGTGTAATATGTAATGTATAATATGTAATATGTAATGTGTAATATGTAATGTGTAATATGTAATGTATAATATGTAATGTGTAATATGTAATGTGTAATATGTAATGTATAATATGTAATGTGTAATATGTAATGTGTAATATGTAATGTGTAATATGTAATGTGTAATATGTAATGTGTAATATGTAATGTATAATATGTAATGTGTAATATGTAATGTGTAATATGTAATGTATATATTTCGAATGACTTTGCTCAGTTGGACAATTGGTTTAAGGGGAGATTTCCACCTGGATGATTTTTTTCTGGACCCCTTTCTCCCTCATGTTTAGCCCCATTGCTTTAGAGATTTTAAGAAGTTTCCCCCATTATTTTGACGATTTTAAGAACTTTCGACCCATTTATGTCAATTTTAAGACCTTTCGTGCCATTTAGGTGTCGATTTTATCCTGGCGAGCGATAGCGAGCCTGTAATTTAAGAGGAACCGGCTATCAGCCGGGACATTTTTCTACCGAAAAATGTAAAAAATTATCTTGAAATGTGCTCAAGGGGGTGTAATCTTAAGCCTGATGGATAGCTAGAGACCAAACTAAAAACCTCCCCTTAACTGCAGGCTTAGTAAGGTATTGAATTATTGTCGCTAAATGTGTTCCAAATGTTGAACGAGACGTGCATATGAAGACAATTAAATGGCACCCGCACAAAAAGATAGTAGCAAGTCTAGCAGGTACAGTCGAGCTAATAAGTGATGTCTCTGCACCAAGTATGTTTTCATCAATAATTGGCATCAGGAATATCTAAGCTTCATTTTTCATATCGAGTGAAATATATAAAAAAAAACAAAAAAAACATGTTGCTACATTTAGCCACCCTATTCAACATCTGACAGACATTAATACAGCACAGAGCAAGCCAAACGTAATGACAGCTGGGACATGACTTATTAGGGCGACCGTACTAAAGTCAATTTATTTTTTGAGATACTGTATATGATTTGTTGAAAACCCATAGCTTCATATTTTGTTATCTACATTATGCTCTAGATTCTAAAAAAATAAAAAATAAAAAGTTTTGCGAAGAAATATAGTATTGTATAAGTTATAAAAAAAAAAAAAAAAAAAAAAAAAAAAAGGAAAAGTGGGGATTGGGCCTGAGTATATAGATATATATAGATATATGTTATAATTCTTAAAGCGCGACACGACTTTTGCTATCGCCTGTACATAACACTGCCCCATCACTTCCTCCCCCATCTGCACAGGTCTACTGGAAGGCCGTCATTACCGATAAGATGATCGTACGGCTGATCGGGGGGGGGGGGGGGGGCCTCTCGTACCGGGGTAATTAACGTGCTCGTACGTTCCGGGGTAATACGTGGGATTATTAACGGGGTCCACCTCGGTTTTTTTTTCTCTCTTTTTCTCCCTCTCTCGTTGGCTTGTATCCATTCGGCCCCATTCAGCCTACTGTTTTAAGACGTTTACCCCCATCCAGGTGTCAATATTTTCCAGCATATATATATATTATTTGTTTACATCAAGCTAAATTTGTACATTTTTCGATAGAATAATGTCTCCGGCGAAGCCGGATTTCAACATACAATGCTGGCTCGCTATCGCTTGCCAGGAAGAAATAGACACCTGGATGGGGATAAACGTCTTAAAACAGTTGGCTGAATGGGGCCGAATGGATACAAGCCAGAGAAAGAGAGAAAAGGAGAGAAAGATAAAAAATCCGGTGACCCTCCTTAACGTGTGTGTGTGAACCTTGGCTGGAGTTGTGGTGCTGTTCTTTGCGGGTGTTATGGCCTCTGGGCGGAGCTTTATTATATTTCATTTTATATTAATATTTATTCAATTTATATGTACGGTATGTATGTATGTATGTATGTATGTATGCATGTTACGTTTGTTTGTATGTATGTATGTATGTATGTATGTATGTATGTATGTATGTATGTTTGTATGTATGTATGCATGTTACGTTTGTTTGTATGTATGTATGTATGTATGTATGTATGCATGTATGTATGCATGTATGTATGTATGTATGTTACGTTTGTTTGTATGTTTGTATGTATGTATGTATGTATGTATGTATGTATGTATGTACGGTACGTTTGTATGTACGTATGTATTTATGCATGTACGTACTGTATATACTCAGGCACATACCCCAAAGCAGGATGTGGCCGACTTGAGACAGAGCTCGAACGGAAAATAACAAATAAATAATAATTCACAAACATTTAAGGGGAGATTTCCACTTGAGGGATTTTTTTCTTGACTCCTTTCTCACTCATGTTTAGCCTCATTGTTTTTCTAATTTTAAGACGTTCGCCCCATTATTTTGACGATTTTAAGAACTTTCAACCCATTTCTGTTAATTTTAAGACCTTTCGTGCCATTTAGGTGTCGATTTCATCCTGGCAAGCGATAGCGAGCCTGCAATTGAAGAGAAACCGGCTTTTAGCCGGGACATTTTTCTCCCGAAAAATGTACAAATTTATCTTGAAAGGGGCTCAAGGAGGTGTAATCTTAAGCTTGAAGGATATCTAGGGACCAAACTAAAAATCTCCCCTTAAGTCATCCAGGAAAAGACTCAGAGACCAAGGCCCATTTGGGGTCTTCAGCAAAAGATTCCCAGGTCCCAGACCTCCCGGAGAGGTTCCGGTCTCAGCAGGCAGACACGCAGCGATATGCACATCATTTCCAGGCATGGCCCTTCATGGCCCTTCATGTATACACCGGCTCCCTGGGCCGGGCGCCTGACGGGATTAGACAAATACTAAATACATTGAAAATAAATAAATATATGACTAAAAATGAGCCATCCCCCTTTCAAGCCAATAAGAATGGTTGTTTAGTATGAATCGCCGTACTCACCCTAATGTTGCAGAGTAGTGGGAGAGGTTTATCCAACACCGCACCGTACCTGCAACGAGTAACAACATTTGCATATTAGATTATAAGACGGATGGCAGTTTTATGCACAACTATTTACATTCATTTTGCAAGACAAATGTATACTATCTTAGACCAAAATTATATATTGTATTAAATGTATTAACTAAAAATAAAAAACAATTCAAACAAAAGGAAAAGTGGGGATTGGGCCTGAGTATATATAGATATATAAATACATAGATAGAATAAATGAATTAATGTAGCCTACCTAATGGAGGGGGATACAATAGTTATAAGGTAGATATGTAATATATGTATCATATTATTTAATCGTAGATATGAAAAGGCTTAGTGAATAAGGAAGTACAACATATTATGCAAATCAATGATGTTTCTTAAAATTAAGAATAGATAATGTAAATATATAATTAAATCAACACTGACCGATACAGTAAATATTTTACCCACTGATTTCGATCATTCTTTACAATCTCTCTCTCTCTCTCATATATATATATATATATATATAATATATATATATATATATATATATATATATATATATATACAGTATACTGTATATATGGTTCCAGGTAGAATGCATTATAATAAACGCCATGAGATAGATACCCTTTCATCGGGTTACAAGGCTTATAAGCTTATAAAGGTAGGATAAATAAAATGTTTAAGGAAAAAACAGATACATAATTTTCTCCAAAGTAGGCCGAGACACTTGGGAAGAAAACGTAATATTAATTTGAGAGAAGTGAAGGGCCACTAATATATTTCTTCCTTAGTAGCCCCAGCCACCCGAACGGCCTCTTATAATTACCGGCTGGACCGTAAAGAAGAAGAAGAAGAAGAAGAAGAAGAAGAAGAAGAAGAAGGAGGAGGAGGAGGAGGAGGAAGAGAAGGAGAAGAAGAAGAAGAAGAAGAAGAAGAAAAGGAAGAAGAAGAAGGAGGAGGAGGAGGAGGAGGAGGAGGAGAAGGAGAAGGAGAAGGAGAAGGAGAAGGAGAAGAACACAACAACAACGAAGACGAAGAAGAAGACATGGAGGATAAGGTTGATGAAGAAGGGAAAGAAAACAGAGAAAGACTAAGAATAATGGTGGTAGTATGAGGGAAAGAAAGAGTGTGGCTGGTAGGTGTGAGACCAGAAAGATAACGAGAATGAACGGTAGAGAAAGAGTATGAATAATGGTCGTAGTAAGAAGGAAAGAAGGAATGTGGTAGGTAGGTGTTAGGAGGTGGTGTGTTGAGGCTTGGAAGTAGAGAGATAACAAGGAATGATAAAAGAATATGAATAATAATAGTAGGAAGAAGGAAAGAAGGAGTGTGGTAGGTAGGTGTGTGGTGTTGAGGCTTGTTCTAGGAGCCTCGCCCTGACATATGGCCCCTTGGCACGGTAGGGGTACAGCCACAGACAATAGTTCCCAGTACACTTCGACGTATATCTTCATGATTATAAACAAAAGAAAACAATATATACATAATATAAAATAATAATTAATTAACGTATAGAAAAGTAAATACAAATATGCAAATAAATAAATGAAAGCAAAAAAAAAAAAAAAAAAAAAAAATAATAATAATAATAATATAAAATACTAATTAATTAATGTATAGAACAGTAAATAAAATATGTAAATACATAAATGAAAGCAAACAATACACAAATAATAACTACAAAAGAAAAACAAAAACATTAATTTTACATTCCTATAAGCACTAATCCTTTCAATACCGTACCGGGAAAAAAAAAAGAAAAAAGAAAAAAAAAAGGAGTTCGTCTCCCCTTAAGCTAAGATCCAGTTGAAAGTTGGCGTATAATGCGGAAGGTTTAGCATAGAGGAATATTCTCCGGTAAATCGCCACCCGGGCTTCTTAGCATATGGTAGGTGTCACACGAGCGATTTCCCGGCAATATTTTGGAGCAATTCACGTCTGGCGGATTTTGAAATAATGTGTGTCATCAGTTTAAGGGGGGGTTGGGCTTATTTATTTAAGGGGGGTTGGGCTTATTTATTTGAGGGGGGTTGGGCTTATTTATTTAAGGGGGGTTGGGCTTATTTATTTAAGGGGGTTGGGCTTATTTATTTAAGGGGGGTTGGGCTTATTTATTTAAGGGGGGTTGGGCTTATTTATTTAAGGGGGGTTGGGCTTATTTATTTGCTCATTTATGTTTATTTTCATTATTTTTCTAGTTTCCTTCCTAGACCTCCATCAGGCTTAAAAAAAAAACAGTAATTAGATCACCCTTCTAGATTAACCCCTTCTGTACCGCGACGTATTTTAAACTTTATTCTGGCTACTATTAGACGATTATATTCAGTTTAAAAAAGGCCCTCTGCAATCAACTAGCATCTAACTATCTCACTTAACCCTTTTTACTACCACAGATCCTTCTTAAACTGCACACAATCTTCTAAATATAGCTATAATACAATTAAAAAGACGTCGCCGGAACAGAAGGGGTTAATTTGTCGGTAGAAAAAATAAATGTCCCAGCCCTTCCAAAATTACAGGCTCACTATCTGTCTGGTTAGCTTAAGGGGAGATCTCCACTTGAGGGATTTTTTTCTTGACCCCTTTCTCCCTCATGTTTAGCCCCATTGCTTTTGATATTATAAAACGTTTGCCCCATTAGTTTGGCGATTTTAATAACTTTCGCCCCATATCTGTCAATTTTAAGATCTTTCGTGCCATTTAGGTTTCGATGTTTTCCTGGCGAGCGATAGCGAGCCTGTAACTTAAGAGGAATCGGCCTTCGGCCGGGACATTTTTCTACCGAAAAATGTACGTATTTATCTTGAAAGGGGGTCTAGGGGATGTAATTTTAAGCTTGATGGAGGTCTAAGCAACACACTAGAAACCTCCCCTTAAACACACTATAGTAAGGGATCTCTACTTTGCATACATGAGCAGTCCAGCACCCATCTGAATAACCGCCACCTAATTGCTGAGGGGCACAGGGCCTTGGGTGGGGCTTTGGTTTCCCGGGCGTTTCCGTACCCTCCTCAGCTCCCTGCCTTGGAGTGGCTTCGGTTACCCGGGCTTTGTTAGTGGTAAGGAGGGAGGATTTTGTGGGGGCGCTCGTTTATGGCCTTGGCCTTGCTCGAGACCTTGGGGCTGTTCGGCCAGACAGCCTGGGGAACAACAACAACAACAACATAACAACCACCAAATCTGCCTATGATAACCTTATTTTTTTTTATTTTAGGTTCCTCCCTAAACCTCTATCAAGCTTTAAAGAAAAAACACCCCTAAAACCCCACTCGATACATATTTATACATTTTTAGGTAGAATAATTTCCCGGCCGTAGGCCATTTTTAATTTTAATTTTCTAAATTACCAGCTCTCTAAGTGAATAGCATTTATCTAAACACAAATTACAATAACAAATATTTAAACAATATAACAAATAAAAACACACACACAAACACACACACACACAAACGCACGCACACACACACACACACACACACACAAACGCACACACACACACACACAAACGCACACACACACACAAACACACACACACACACACACACACACACACACCTATTATTCAATCTCAATCGTGTAAGGGATCTCGACTTTCCATTCATGAGCATCCAACTGAATAACCACCACCACCACAACTACATCTCTGATATCCCGGACTTAAGGGGAGATGGCTCGTTTTTCTGGTCCCCTTTCTCCCCCGTGTTAAGCCCCATTTGTGTTGAGACTATACGACATTTGGCCCATTAGTTTGGCGATTTTAACACCTTTCACCCCATTTAGTTGTCCATTTTAAGACCTTTCGTGCCATTTAGGTAGATTTTTTTCCTGGCGACCGAAAGCGAGCCTGAAGTTTGAAGAGGAGCCGGCCTTTGGCCGGGAAATTTTTCTACCGAAAAATACAAATTTATCTTGAAGGGGGTCTAGGGGGTGTTTTCTAAGCTTGATGGAGGTCTAGCGAGGAAACAAGGATAAAATGGAATAAAATAATTAAATAGACCAAAAAAAAACGGCCCACCTCCACTTAATCCTTTCGTCCCACACGGAGCGGCCCGAGACAGACCGGCATTATTATTTAAATGTGGCCCTTTGTATATGTCCACACCCCTCTGACCACGGGATGAGAGAGGGGGAGGGAAGGAAGGTGTCAGATAAGCCCACATTGTATATAATATGTGGTATAATAAGGTGTGTGGAAGAGGGATTAAAATGTACAACTTGCAAAAGAAACAAAGCAAAACAGGAACCAACTTTAAATAAAAAAAAAAAAAAAATATTCTGTAAAAATTGCAAAACAAACCGAAACTACAAAGACAACAAAAGAACTCGTATATATAAATCTTATACACAACAGAAAAGATCATTAGGTTCGATTGAAAGCTGGTGTCAGACAAGTGCATTTTGTATAAAGTCATAGGTATAAAAGGGGTGTGGAAAAAGGTATTACAATGTAAAACGTGCAAAACAAACCAAACAAAACAGGAACCACACAACAAAGATAATACATCTTATACAAAAAAAAAAAATTATCAAAAAGGTATGAAAACACTTATAAAACAAAAGTATTATGATGGACAACTTGCAAAACAAACTAACCAAAATAAAACAGGAACCTCACACTACTATAAACACAAGACCTTTTATAAAAAAAAAAAAAAAAAAAATTATCAAAAATATATTAACATGTAAAACTTGCAACAAAACAACCAAGCCAAAACAGGCACCGTGCGCACACTACAATGACAAAATAACTTAACAAAAAAAAAAAAATATATAAAACAGACAAAATTACTTAACAAAAAAATATAAAACAAAAAAATCATTACGGTAATTTAGATTGAAAGAATGTGTCAGAAAAACCCACATTGTATAACATCAGAGGTATAACAGGGGTGGGAAAAAAGGTATTCAAATGTAAAACTTGGAAAACAAACAAACCGCAAAAGAACCACAGATCCTTCCAAAGTTGCATAAAATCGTCTAATGATAACCAGGATAAACTGTCATAATCGTCAAAGGGTTAAAATCTTGGCAACATAAAATTGCTGATCAAAAATTGCCAGAAAAAAAATCTAGTATGAATCCACCTTCAAATCGACCACTTCCTCTTTACACTACACTCTAAAATATCACGGGTATGAATAGGGTAAATAAAGTGTCCATACTAATCTAGCCATATCCAGGTAGCCTATTTTGGTGGTAATAAACCCATCGCATACCAATTAGAAAGGTAAATCACTTCGGCCATAATAAAATCCACCTTATAACAATTATAAAAGGTAAATTAATTAGGCCGTAATAAACCCATCTTATACCAACTACAAAGGTAAATCAATATCAATATACCCAATGATCTTGCATACCCAGCCCTCTCTTACTCTTTTCATGCCCTTCACTTTTTACAGCGCAGAGGCTGTGAGGGTTACCGCGCATACTCTGCTCACCCAGCCAGAAAATTCCCTTTCTTCGGGGCTGCGTGTTGATCCCGAATGAGGGGCTAAAGGAGGAATCACACGAATACTTTTCCTGGCAATTTAACCCCTTCTGTACCGGCAACGTCTTTTTCATTTTGTTCTAGTTATATGTAGACGATGTTGGGCAGTTTAAGAAGGATCTGTGGTAGCAAGAAAGGTTAAGGCCCATTTAAATCTGTACAAAATCGTCTAAATGTAGCCAAAACCAGGTTACAAAGACGTTAAATACAATGGTTTCAGCAACATGATTGAAGATAGATAATGCTCGACTGCCGAATGATTACAAAACTAGATTAAATAAGCTACAAAGATCATGATTAACTGAATACATTGTCGGAAAACGTGATGAAGTGCCTAGAGTCTCCAGCCCATGTTTACACGGGTATCTGAGCGATGATCTAGCCTGACAGCCCGGCCCTCTCTCTTCGCGGGCATATAAATCTTGTCTGGAACTTGACCTTAATATCTGTGTTGAGGGGAGGCGGGCTGGGCGCTGATTATCTCCATGGTGTTTACATTCTCTATCTCCACACACACACACTCACACACTCACACTCACACTCTCTCTCTCTATCACTCTCTTGCACTCCGGCCTGCCTAATCGGTCGCTTTACCTAACTCCGGCCTTTAGTAATCTGTCTCTGTGTGTGTGTGTGTGTGTGTGTGTGTGTGTGTGTTCGCTCATACATTCATTCTATGTATCTTCCTCTATCAGTGTCTGTCTGGTAATTACTGTATGTTTGTCAGACAGTGTTTAACTATCTATTAGACAGGACTAGTCTCTCAGTCAATGTCTTCTGGTAAGAGCCTATCAGACATTGTCTATCTGTTTATGTCAATCTCTCTCTCTCTCTCTCGGTGTGTGTGTGTGTGTGTGTGTGTGTGTGTGTGTGTGTGTGTGTGTGTGTGTGTGTGTGTGTGTGTTATCATGGCGTCCGGGTCATAATTATGATGGGAGGGCTTTGGCCGCATACAATTAGCACTGAAAAGACAACAGACTCGCTCAAACACACACACCCTCTAAAGCCGCTGTCACACGAACGCTTTTTTCGGCAATTTTCGATGAGCAATTTTGTTCTCGTATTCTATCGGGACTTTTTCGCACTGGGATCGGCAACTAGATTGAAGGTAGATTATGTTAAGCGGCTGAATTCTGATAAAGTGTACATTTTGAAGTTTCCATACCATAATTGCGGTAACAAACCCGAGAACAGCCAAGAAGATACCACGATAGAATAAAAATAATAATATATATATTTTTTTTTTTGTAAAAGTAGACAGAGTTTTTATTTACACACTGTGAGGAGGAGCAATTTATTGACAATTTATTGGCTTCATCAGGCGATTTTAAGACCTTTCGCCCATTTTCTTTGTCTATATTAAGACTGTGTTTCATTTAGGTGTCGATTTTGTCCTGGCGAGCGATAGCAAGCCTGTAATTTTGAGTTATAAAATATTATGGTGTATGTCATATCGATATTAACCCGATGAAGCTATATGTGAAACGTTGTCAATAAAGTGCTCCTCCTCATATGGTGTTTATAGTCAAGAAGACAACAGGCGCGCTCAAGCACGTACCCCCCTCTCTTAACACTATAAATCAAGCGTTGCACATGCCCACGAACCGCCAATCTCCCGGGAAAACGATCTACCCAGCAAATCCTACGTGGCTTAACGGGAGGTTTTTAGTTTGTTCCCTAGACCTACATCAAGCTTAAACAA
Organism: Lithodes maja; assembly: GCA_037953745.1. NCBI lineage: Eukaryota > Metazoa > Arthropoda > Malacostraca > Decapoda > Lithodidae > Lithodes > Lithodes maja. The sequence continues at coordinate 23,967 of JBAKBP010022448.1, forward strand.
AAAAAACCTGCCCAAGACCCTCCTTCAAGATAAACTTGTACATTTTTCGACAAAAACAATTCCCGGCCGAAGGCCGATTCCTCCTAAAATATAGACTCGCTATCACTCGCCAGGAAAAAATTGACACCTAAATGACACGGTCTTAATATTGACAAAGAAATGGGGCGAAAGGTCTTAAATCACCGTTAAAAATACGGAAAACTAATAGGGCTAAACGTGAGGAAAAAGGGGGACCAGAAAAACGACCCAACTCCCCTCTTAACATTATAAATCAAGCGTTGCACATGCCCGCGAACCGCCAATCTCCCGGGAAAACGAGCTATCCGGCAAAAAACCCTACGTGGCGAGATGAAGACGTCTCCCACTCAGGTCGGTTAGAGACTCTTTATTACCAGAGATCGGCCACCCTCCGCCATCTTACTGTTGTTGGTGATATATACTGTATATATATATATATATATATATATATATATATATATATATATATATATATATATATATATTAAGTAACACCCCGTTCTTAACATTAATCATCAATTACAAACCCCAATGTACTTGAATAAACTAATGAAAGCAATATTATGATCCTCCCAGGATTCGAACTCGGGACACCACACCCAGAACATAAGCATAAGCTTACATACAGTATATATTTTTTAAACCCAAATATCTGGATACCCATAATAATATAGGAATACTGGTGTGGGATAATACACCGTGATCATACATTAACATAATACACCGTGATCATACATTAACATAATACACCGTGATCATACATTAACATAATACACCGTGATCATACATTAACATAATACACCGTGATCATACATTAACATAATACACCGTGATCATACATTAACATAATACACCGTGATCATACATTAACATAATACACCGTGATCATACATTAACATAATACACCGTGATCATACGTTAACATAATACACCGTGATCATACATTAACATAATACACCGTGATCATACATTAACATAATACACCGTGATCATACATTAACATAATACACCGTGATCATACATTAACATAATACACCGTGATCATACATTAACATAATACACCGTGATCATACATTAACATAATACACCGTGATCATACATTAACATAATACACCGTGATCATACATTAACAAAATACACCGTGATCATACATTAACATAATACACCGTGATCATACATTAACATAATACACCGTGATCATACATTAACATAATACACCGTGATCATACATTAACATAATACACCGTGATCATACATTAACATAATACACCGTGATCATACATTAACATAATACACCGTGATCATACATTAACATAATACACCGTGATCATACATTAACAAAATACACCGTGATCATACATTAACATAATACACCGTGATCATACATTAACATAATACACCGTGATCATACATTAACATAATACACCGTGATCATACATTAACATAATACACCGTGATCATACATTAACATAATACACCGTGATCATACATTAACATAATACACCGTGATCATACATTAACATAATACACCGTGATCATACATTAACATAATACACCGTGATCATACATTAACATAATACACCGTGATCATACATTAACATAATACACCGTGATCATACATTAACATAATACACCGTGATCATACATTAACATAATACACCGTGATCATACATTAAAATAATACACCGTGATCATACATTAACATAATACACCGTGATCATACATTAACATAATACACCGTGATCATACATTAACATAATACACCGTGATCATACATTAACACTTGTTTATACTGTATATGGAGGATGTTAGACTGTCTAGATTAGGTTACCGGTATATTAACCCTTTCACGCTTATGACGCCATGTTGAGCCTATTAGGGATACTTTAAAGCCTTTGTTACCATCAGGGGTATTTAGAAACCTTTAGTTTAGTTACTTCAACCTCTGCAGTTGTCTTTGAGTTAGCTGTGTTGAGCCTATTGGGGATACTTTAAAGCCTTTGTTACCATCAGGGGTATTTAGAAACCTTTAGTTTAGTTACTTCAACCTCTGCAGTTGTCTTTGAGTTAGCTGTGTTGAGCCTATTGGGGATACTTTAAAGCCTTTGTTACCATCAGGGGTATTTAGAAACCTTTAGTTTAGTTACTTCAACCTCTGCAGTTGTCTTTGAGTTAGCTGTGGGCAGAAAACTAATTTTGGAGAGGTAATTATAAGAGTGAGAGAACTCTATTTCTTATTGCTAATCTGGCAACCTCTGCGTCATAAAAGCGTGAAAGAGTTAAGAAGATACGCCTTCTACGAAAGAGGGTAGGATAACAAACCTTGCACCCCGACCGATGACACGCCAGATAGCGCCGCCGCCCGAGAGAGACCCCTACGGTAACAGAGATAGCCCAACTTCTGCCTCTCTTTACACTCGGAAGATGGCCACACCCAAAATACACATTCAGTAATACTTGTACTGTCAAACCACATAGTCCCTGACTTAAATACAATCAAATCCATTACCACACACACTCTCTCTCTCTCTTACCAATAGATGACCGCACTTCCAATAGATGGCCATTCTTCCAATAGATGACCACGTGCCGCCGCCGCCCTCTCCTCAGAAACAAAAGCGCATCAGCCTTCCATTTTCTTCCATTATCTCGTTAACAATGGGAGACTTGGGTTATTTTTTTGGACCCCTCTTCTTCATGTTTAGCCCTATTAGTTTGGCGATTTTAAGACGTTCCCTCCATTAATTTGGCGACTTTAAGACCTTTCGCCCCATGTCTTTGTTTTCCTGGAGCGCGAAAGCGAGCCTGAAAATTACGAGAAACCGGCCTTCGGACGCTACATTTTTCTACCGAAAAATGTATACAGAAAATATATCTAGAAAGGGGGGTCTTCGAAAGGGGGGTTCGATGGAGGTCTTGGGGGATACTAAAATAATAGTTAAAAAAAATAAAAAAAATAAATAAATAAATCTATTTGTCAAATCTATTGGTAAATAGGAAACTACATATTTATTTATTATATAATAAATAAATATGTAAATATTTAATACATATATAAATGAACACATAACTACAAACAACTCCCCCTCAGCTCGTTAAGAATGTCCAGAGTTTGAGCGAAGCGGCCAACCCTCTGCCAAGCGGAGATAATGAAGTTATATCCTAATGAAAACATCCCGGACAGCGGATCGGACAGAATCATCGAGGTGGTTGGCATGGCACGCATCAATTACTATGATTAATGATAAGCGTGTGTGTGCCGGGTTCGAGGGGCGGGGGGAACTTCAATTGCAAGGTATTTTTTATGTGCAACCTTGTTAGGGCAATGTGTACACTCGCAAGATAAAAAACACAAAAAACAAAACCGTATAAATAATAATGTACAGTGCACTCGCAAACAATGTAACAATGTACAGTGCACTCGCAAACAATGTAACAATGTACAGTGCACTCGCAAACAATGTAATAATGTACAGTGCACTCGCAAACAATGTAATAATGTACAGTGCACTCGCAAACAATGTAATAATGTACAGTGCACTCGCAAACAATGTAATAATGTACAGTGCACTCGCAAACAATGTAACAATGTACAGTGCACTCGCAAACAATGTAATAATGTACAGTGCACTCGCAAACAATGTAATAATGTACAGTGCACTCGCAAACAATGTAATAATGTACAGTGCACTCGCAAATAATGTAATAATGTACAGTGCACTCGCAAACAATGTAATAATGTACAGTGCACTCGCAAACAATGTAATAATATACAGTGCACTCGCAAACAATGTAATAATGTACAGTGCACTCGCAAACAATGTAACAATGTACAGTGCACTCGCAAACAATGTAATAATGTACAGTGCACTTGCAAACAATGTAATAATGTACAGTGCACTCGCAAACAATGTAATAATGTACAGTGCACTCGCAAAAAGTGTAATAATGTACAGTGCACTCGCAAACAATGTAATAATGTACAGTGCACTCGCAAACAATGTAACAATGTACAGTGCACTCGCAAACAATGTAATAATGTACAGTGTACTCGCAAACAATGTAATAATGTACAGTGCACTCGCAAACAATGTAATAATGTACAGTGCACTCGCAAACAGTGTAATAATGTACAGTGCACTCGCAAACAATGTAATAATGTACAGTGCACTCGCAAACAGTGTAATAATGTACAGTGCACTCGCAAACAATGTAATAATGTACAGTGCACTCGCAAACAATGTAATAATGTACAGTGCACTCGCAAACAATGTAATAATGTACAGTGCACTCGCAAACAATGTAATAATGTACAGTGCACTCGCAAACAATGTAATAATGTACAGTGCACTCGCAAACAATGTAATAAGGTACAGTGCACTCGCAAACAAACCGTATAAATAATGTACAGTGCACTCGCAAACAAACCGTATAAATAATGTACAGTGCACTCACAAACAAACCGTATAAATAATGTACAGTGCACTAGCAAACAAAATAATGTACAGTGCACTCGCAAACAAAATAATGTACAGTGCACTCGCAAACAAAATAATGTACAGTGCACTCGCAAACAAAATAATGTACAGTGCACTCGCAAACAAAATAATGTACAGTGCACTCGCAAACAAAATAATGTACAGTGCACTCGCAAACAAAATAATGTACAGTGCACTCGCAAACAAAATAATGTACAGTGCACTCGCAAACAAAATAATGTACAGTGCACTCGCAAACAAAATAATGTACAGTGCACTCGCAAACAAAATAATGTACAGTGCACTCGCAAACAAAATATTGTACAGTGCACTCGCAAAAAAAATAATGTAGTGCACTCGCAAACAAAATAATGTAGTGTACTCGCAAACAAAATAATGTACAGTGCACTCGCAAACAAAATAATGTACAGTGCACTCGCAAACAAAATAATGTACAGTGCACTCGCAAACAAAATAATGTCCAGTGCACTCGCAAACAAAATAATGTACAGTGCACTCGCAAAAAAAATAATGTACAGTGCACTCGCAAACAAAATAATGTACAGTGCACTCGCAAACAAAATAATGTACAGTGCACTCGCAAACAAAATAATGTACAGTGCACTCGCAAACAAAATAATGTCCAGTGCACTCGCAAACAAAATAATGTACAGTGCACTCGCAAACAAAATAATGTACAGTGCACTCGCAAACAAAATAATGTAGTGCACTCGCAAACAAAATAATGTACAGTGCACTCGCAAACAAAATAATGTACAGTGCACTCGTAAGCAAAATAATGTACAGTGCACTCGCAAACAAAATAATGTACAGTGCACTCGCAAACAAAATAATGTACAGTGCACTCGCAAACAAAATAATGTACAGTGCACTCGCAAACAAAATAATGTACAGTGCACTCGCAAACAAAATAATGTCCAGTGCACTCGCAAACAAAATAATGTCCAGTGCACTCGCAAACAAAATAATGTACAGTGCACTCGCAAACAAAATAATGTCCAGTGTACTCGCAAACAAAATAATGTACAGTGCACTCGCAAACAAAATAATGTACAGTGCACTCGCAAACAAAAAATATTAATAATTGTGTAGACTCGCAGAAAAAAGTATAAATAATTGTGTATACTTGCAAACAATATGACTCATTTTGTACAATCGCTACGGACATTAGTTCTAGGGCAGTAGTTCTCTTTCCAATTTTACCTTACCCACTCTAAACCACTGTTTGGCCACTTGATCCTCCGTGCTTTGGAGGCCAAGCAGCCTAGAGGGGGGTCACTAGATCTGTTGTTGCTTGATTTCCTTTGTACTCCTTTGTTCGATCTATCTATCTATCTCTCTCTCTCTTATTTTCTCTTCTGTCTTTCCAATTATCCTCTGGTCTTCTTTTCCCCACTCTCACTCACTCACTCACTCTCTCTCTCCCTCTCTCTCACAAACACACACACACACACACACACTCACTCACACACACTCTCTCTCCCTCCCACAGTCACGAAGTCGCCATCTTGTAAACCCTGTACACCTCAGCAAGCGGCCAACGAGCGCTTTACAAATGATGATGTCGTTCGCAACTCATTATCGCGGGAAATTACCTTTAACCTTATCCGGTGAAGGCGGGTCACTTTTGGATCTCCTTGTGTCACTCCATTAGTCGGGAGATATTAAGGGGAGGTTTTTAGTTTTTTTCCTACTCCTCCAGCAATCTTAAAATTTCACCCCCTTGACCCCCTTTCAAGATAAATGTGTACATTTTTCGGCAGAAATATGTCCCGGCCAAAGGCCGATTACTCTTAAATTACAGGCTCGCTATCGCTCGCCAGGATCAAATCGACACCTAAATGGCACGAAAGGTCTTAAAATTGACAGAATGGGGCGGAAATTCTTAAAAATCACCAAAGTAATGGGGCAAACGTCTTAAAATCTCAAAAGCAATGGGGCTAGACATGAGGGAGAAAGGGGTCAAGAAAAAAGTCCCTCAAGTGGAAATCTCCCCTCAAGACATCTACTGTGATTAGTTTGGTGATTATAATAATATATTGCACCTTATTATTCAGGTGTATTGTTGGTCTGGGTGAGCTAAAGCTAGCCTGCGATCTAACAAAAAGTGACTTCGGCCAAAACATTATTTTATACAAAAATGTATAAACGTAGTTTATATTTTGTTGTTTTTATCTTTTATTATTTTTTTATTGTTTTTTTATTGTTTTTATATATATATATATATATATATATATATATATATATATATATATATATATATATATATATATACATACCGGTATATATAAATTATTTTTCTTTCATGTTTATGTATTAAGGGGATCTGGGGAGGAGCGTTTATTAGTCTAGGGGAAAGCTAAAAAGTACATTGCTCGAAAATTGCCTAATCAATCTAATCTCTGCCATACCCATAGCTTACTCTGACTGTTCCTTTTACTTAAATATTTTCTAGATCTCAAGTGACGGCGTCTCTTCCGTGGATTGACCTCCCAATCTACCAAGATTGGAAGCCAAAGCGTCACATTTTTCCTTTGCCCCTCAACTTTCTCTTCATAATTGCTGAGGGGCACGGGGCCCTGGGTGGGGCTTTGGTTTCCCTGGCGTTTCCGCATCCTCCTTAGCTCCCCGCCATGGAGTGGCTTCGGTCACCCAGGCTTTGTTGTGGTCGGCAGGGGGGTTCTGTGGGGGCGGTCGGTTATGGCCTTGGCCTTGCTCGGGGCCTTGGGGCTGTTCGGCCAGGCAGCTTGGGGAACCGCAACAACAACAACAACTATCATAATAAAACCCAACACATCGCACCACATAGCGTTAACCTCCGCATGACTCGGGGCGTCTACATAGTTTACGCACACTCCGGCTTAACCCTTTCCGCACGGTGACGCACTCTTTCTTTTATCATATAGATTATAGATAGTGGATCTTTGGACGGTGGGTTTTTTTTTCCAAGCTTATGAAAAACCTGTGGGAGTCAGAGAGGTCTACTTTCGTTTAAGGGGGTGTTTCTTCTGGAACCCTTTCTCTCCCATGCTTAGCCCCATTAGTTTTAACATGTTAAGACGTTCGGCCCATTAGTTACATTTCGCCTCATTTATAGTTCAATATTGAGAAAGTTCATGACATTTAGGTGTGGAGTGGTACTTGAAAAGTAGACAGAATGGATAAAAAACACCATCTGAGGAGGAGCACTTTATTGAAAACCCTTCGCAGATAGCGTCATCAGGTCACTAACAAATACTGGTACGTAGGAGGCCTTAAATATCCATCATGGCAGGATGTACAGTCGAGGTTGATAAGTGTTGTCAGATATTTCACAAAGTTTCGGACACTGACTAATACTTTGAAGGATAAGCACTTTTCCCAGTAACTATAAAGATTACCAATAACACTTTTTGAGCGAAAGCCGCTGGAATCTATGACAACACTTAATACCCCCGATTGTACCAACATTTGTGAGTGACCTGAAGAAGCTATCTGCGAAACGTTGTCAATAAAGTGCTCCTCCTCAGATGGTGTATTTTTTATCCATATATAGGGGTCTATTGTTTTCTGGCGAGCGCCCCCCCCCCCCCCCCCCAGCCGCTGTTAAGGGATTCTTGACGGCAACACTATATATCCATTGACTTTCTTATGACATTCCGACAGTTCATTCTTAAATCATATACAATCGTTAACCGTAAGCCAGTCAATGAAGAAGAAGACACGTGTCCCACTAACTCAACCGCTTAATAAGGGGAGATTTCCACTTGAGGGATTTTTTTCTGGACCCCTTTCTCCCTCATGTTTAGCCCCATTGCTTATGAGATTTTAAGACTTTCGCCCGACTAGTTTGGCGATTTTAAGAACTTTCACCCCATTTATGTCACTTTTAAGACCTTTCGTCCCATTTAGGTGTCGATTTTTTCCTGGCGAGCGATAGCGAGCCTGTAATTTAAGAGGAACCGGCCTTTGGCCGGGAAATTTTTCTACCGAAAAATGTACAAATTGATTTTGAAAGGGGGTCATGGGGGTGTAATTTCAAGCTTGATGGAAGTCTAGGAAACACACTAAAAACCTCCCCTTAACAAAGGTTGGACGCGCCTCACGCCGCCTAGCAGACTTTTCCTTGACGGCTGTGGTGAAAAATGCTGAAGCCATTAGTTATCTGGGCACGGGGAAGGATTTGTATGCAGGGGAGGGAGCTGGGGGGTCTTTATGCAACCGGGTTTAGCTGGTTAGTTGTACAGTCGCTCATGATAGTTCCTGGACCTCCTCATGTATATTGTTTTATTCAACATTTTTGTTCTATGTGAGTGAGGGAGACAAAAGACAGAACTGCCTGTCGCGAGTGCCTCCCCCAAAGCTGAAAGAGTGGCAGTGCCAATATCAAGGGACGTTCGAACCAAAATGCCTGGACACACGGAATTTGAAGCAATTTAAATCATAGGAAGAGGGAAAGACTGATTCTGGGAGAGAGTTCCAGAGCTCAGCTGTTGAATAGGAGACAGACTGAAAATAACGTTTCACTCATGGGCTGGAGAGATGCACAGAATATGGGTGTGATTGTGTTGCAAGACTGGTGCTACGTTTATGAATGTACGATCGTGAGCTAAATTAACTATACAGCCATTTGAGTATATTAACTTGCGTGTCAAGTTATGCAGCATCTGTCTGGGATATAACACTTCACTGTATTATCTTGTCTGAGTTCGATTCAATTTAAATGTATGTTTTTTTTTTTTTTTTTTTTTTTTTTTTTTTTTTTTATGTGCAACTACTATGGTTTACGACTGTACAAGCGTCTGTATATACACCTTATTGAATAATTCTGACACACTGATGAACTATTTCGACATATTCCATTTAATCCCATGTACGATTCTGTGTTTTCCATCATTCAACATTCACTCTCTTAAGGGGGGTGACCTGTTATTGTTCTGTCGTTTTCTATCTTTCTCTGGCTTGTATCCATTTGGCCCCATTCAGCTTACTGTTTTAAGACGTTTATCCCCATCCAGGTGTCAATGTTTTACTGGTGAGCGGTAGCGAGTCACCATATTTTTTATTTTTGTTTGACAGCAGGCTAAATTTGTACATTTTTCGATAGAAAAATGTCTCCGGCGAAGCCGGATTTCTTCATATAATGCTGGCTCGCTATCGCTCGCCAGGAAGAAATCGACACCTAGATGGGGATGAACGTCTTAAAATAGTTGGCTGAATGGGGCCGAATGGATACAAACCAGAGAGAGAGAGAAAACGACAGAAATAACAAAAAGCAGGTCACCCCCCTTAAGTTTATCATAGACTACAGTCAATTTATTATAAGCAGGCCAGAAATCGTGACCTCTAACCTCTATAACTAAAAAACAACTGGAGTAATTGAGCTAATATTTTTACCATTTAGGAAGTGTCAGCCAGGAAATAGATGTGGAAATTTACAGCCCATTTGCTCTGACCACTTATTAGAGTCATAGAGGTCTGGTGTTACGATTGGTGGTTTACCTACTTAGAACAGGGTGTAGTGTACCATATATTTGTGCAGGCAATTGTTCTGCACACATTGCCTTACCCTGGTTGCAAACGTCTTAAAATCTCAGACCTAATGGAGCTCAAAATGCAGGAGAAGGGGGTCCAGAAAAAAACACATATCCCCCCCCCCCTCCCCTCACCCACCCTAACAGAAACTCATATAGCTCATCCGGGTTGCACATAATAGCTCATCCGGCTTGCACATAATAGCTCATCCGGGTTGCACATAACAGCTCATCCGGGTTGCACATAACAGCTCATCCGGGTTGCACACAATAGCTCATCCGGGTTGCACATAATAGCTCATCCGGGTTGTACATAATAGCTCATCCGGGTTGCACATAATAGCTCATCCGGGTTGCACATAATAGCTCATCCGGGATGCACAACCTATAGCTCATCCGGGATGCACAATCTATAGCTCATCCGGGTTGCACATAATAGCTCATCCGGGATGCACATAATAGCTCATCCGGGATGCACAACCTATAGCTCATCCGGGATGCACAATCTATAGCTCATCCGGGTTGCACATAATAGCTCATCCGGGATGCAAAATCTATAGCTCATCCGGGATGCACAATCTATAGCTCATCCGGGTTGCACATAATAGCTCATCCGGGATGCACAATCTATAGCTCATCCGGGATGCACAATCTATAGCTCATCCGGGATGCACAATCTATAGCTCATCCGGGTTGCACAATCTATAGCTCATCTGGGTTGCACAATCTATAGCTCATCCGGGTTGCACATAATAGCTCATCCGGGTTGCACATAATAGCTCATCCGGGATGCACAATCTATAGCTCATCCGAGATGCACAATCTATAGCTCATCCGGGTTGCACATAATAGCTCATCCGGGTTGCACATAATAGCTCATCCGGGATGCACAATCTATAGCTCTTCCGGGTTGCACAATCTATAGCTCATCCGGGTTGCACATAATAGCTCATCCGGGTTGCACATAATAGCTCATCCGGGATGCACAATCTATAGCTCATCCGAGATGCACAATCTATAGCTCATCCGGGTTGCACATAATAGCTCATCCGGGTTGCACATAATAGCTCTTCCGGGTTGCACAATCTATAGCTCATCCGGGTTGCACATAATAGCTCATCCGGGTTGCACATAATAGCTCATCCGGGATGCACAATCTATAGCTCATCCGGGATGCACAATCTATAGCTCATCCGGGTTGCACATAATAGCTCATCCGGGTTGCACATAATAGCTCATCCGGGATGCACAATCTATAGCTCATCCGGGTTGCACATAATAGCTCATCCGGGTTGCACATAATAGCTCATCCGGGATGCACAATCTATAGCTCATCCGGGATGCACAATCTATAGCTCATCCGGGTTGCACAATCTATAGCTCATCCGGGTTGCACATAATATACTAGCGCCCCCTGGAGTGTGCGCAATACATAAACATGACCTGTCTGGGTTGAGCACTGGTGGGGGTGGGGGTGGGGGGGGGTGGAGAGAGAAATACCTCATACCTAAGGAGGTGGATAAATGGGGAGGGAGTGAGTGAGAGTGAGAGAGAGTGTGAGTGTGAGTGAGTGAGTGTGAGTGAGTGTGTGTGTGGGTGAGTGAGAGTGAGGTGGAACTTGGAGATGTGCAAACGCGAGAAAGACTATTAGAAAAGAAATGAGAAGAAAACGGGAAGGAATTAGAAGCAGGCGAGAAGGGACAAGACGAAGACAAAATAATATAAAACAATACAGATAAGAGATAAGGCAAATCGAAAGGAGAAGATGAAGAAAACAGAGGAAAGAAGGAGAAACAAGAAAAACAAAAACAAAAATGTTAAGGGGAGGTTTTTAGTGTGTTTCCTAGACCTCCATCAAGCTTGAAATTACACCCCCTTGACCCCCTTTCAAAATAAATTTGTACATTTTTCGGTAGAAAAATGTTCCGGCTGAAAGCCGGTTCCTCTTAAATAACAGGCTCGCTATCGCTCGCCAGGATAAAATCGACACGTAAATGGCACGAAAGGTCTTAAAATTGACAGAAATGGGTCGAAAGTTCTTAAAATCGTCAAAATAATGGGGCGAACGTCTTAAAATTAGAAAAGCAATGGGGCTAAACATGAGGGAGAAAGGAGTCCAGAAAAAAATCCCTCAAGTGGAATTCTCCCCTTAATGTTATGTTCCTTCCAACAACCAACTATACTCCTAAAATCGATTAATGAAATTTACAAACACATGTGGCAGTCCGTGGATTCGAATCCAGGATGCTCACACCGAAAATCAACACCTTATGCATCGCACCACGAAGACAGTTAAAGAATGGTGGACACTGCCTACGATTTATTATGCAACTTCGACTAATAACACCCGAAACCAGAGCCGTAGAGAACAACCAGCACTGACTACTATCTTGGTTGCTCGGCTATAAGGTCGATTTGGGTAGCGAAAGATGATGGGTTATTCTGAAAACTTGGCATTATTAAGGAGAGGTTATTTACTTGGGGGATTTTTTTCTGGACCCCTTTCTCCCTCATGTTTAGCCCCATTGCTTTTGAGATTTTAAGACAGTCGCCTCATTGCTTTTGAGATTTTAAGACAGTCGCCCCATTAGTTTGGCGATTTTAGGAACTTTCGCCCCATTTCCGTCAATTTTAAGACCTTTCGTGCAATTTAGGTGTCGATTTTATCCTGGCGAGCGATAGCGAGCCTGTAATTTAAGAGGAATCGGCTTTCAGCCGGGACATTTTTCTACCGAAAAATGTACAAATTTATCTTGAAAGGGGCTCAAGGGGGTGTAATCTTAAGCTTGATGGATATCTAGAGACCAAACTAAAAACCTCCCCTTAATATGACACACAGCCATAGTAGCTTCATATATTTCCATTAAGTATCGAGAAATCAGCTAATAAGGGATTCAATTTACAATCAGCTGGAAAAAAAATCGAGTCTACTACCCCTTACCTAGATTAGTACAGCTCGTAAATAGAAATGGAGCAAATAGAAAGAAAGAATGGAATAGCAAGTGATCGAAAAGAAGATGTATATAGAACTGATTAACAAATGAAACTCGGAACAAAAGGCATGAAACAACTATTGTCCCTCTAACAAAAGGCATGAAACAACTATTGTCCCTCTAACAAAAGGCTTGAAACAACTACTGTCCCTCTAACAAAAGGCATGAAACAACTAATGCCCCTCTAACAAAAGGCATGAAACAACTATTGTCCCTCTAACAAAAGGCATGAAACAACTATTGTCCCTCTAACAAAAGGCATGAACAAACTATTGTCCCTCTAACAAAAGGCATGAAACAACTAATGCCCCTCTAACAAAAGGCATGAAACAACTATTGTCCCTCTAACAAAAGGCATGAACAAACTATTGTCCCTCTAACAAAAGGCATGAAACAACTAATGCCCCTCTAACAAAAGGCATGAAACAACTATTGCCCCTCTAACAAAAGGCTTGAAACAACTAATGCCCCTCTAACAAAAGGCATGAAACAACTATTGTCCCTCGCTTAGAATATCTAGCTCTCTATCAGATGCCCTAATCTCCGATGGGATGGCCACCAATGAATCTCCTTACGCACCTCTGTCCTGGGTCAGCCGGCGGCCCTCCTCCCACCCAACACCCCTTCACTCACATACCTGTCATCTCCATCTTTCTACCTCAATCTCGGTCTACCTCCTCCTCTTTCACTCACCTCCCTCTCCAACTCCATCCTTCCACCTCGGTCTACCTCCTCCTCTTTCACTCACCTCCCTCTCCACTCCATCCTTCCACCTAGCTCTCGGTCTACATCCTCCTCCTCCCCGCCTAGAATATCATAGCTCGTAAATAAGCGGCCGAGGAGCGCCACTAAACCCCTCTAACATGTAAATTAATTCACCACCCTCCATCTTTGACAACTCAATTCACACCTCGAGTACGGCGTCGGTCCTCATTGGAATTTTAATTAGGAAAGGCGTGCGGGGTCGGGCGTGCTTTTTTCCCGGCCGTACGTTCGGTTTCTTTATATATACGTACCGGTGGGCCCCGTTCGTACTTTGGTCCGTAGCGCCGGCGTACGTAAGGCCGCGAACGAAGCCTACTGAAGCGGTTTCGTTCCCGGGCTATCTCGCAAAAGGGCTGAGTCACAAAGGAGTTTTTTCTGGCATTTTCGGAGAGGCAACTTCGCTTTGGCAAGAATTCGAGGGTATTTTTGCCGTGATATACCTACCAGACTGAAGGTACATTATCTTAGTTAGTTGGAATCTACTAATAAACTAATTTAGAAGCTTCCAAACACATATTTCCGAGACGGGATGCGGAAAAAACTCAGGTGCGACTCTAGCTTTTTAAGGGGAGATATCCACTTGAGGGATTTTTTTCTGGACACCTTTCTCCCTCATGTTTAGCCCCATTGTTTTTGATATTTTAAGACATTCGCACCATAATTAAGAACTTTCGCCCCATTTCTGTAAATTTTAAGACATTTCATGCAATTTAGGTGTCGATGTTTTCCTGGCGAGCCTGTAATTTAAGAGGAACCGGCCTTTGGCCGGGAAATTTTTCTACCGAAAAATGTACACATTTATCTTGAAAGGGTGTAATTTTAAGCTTGATGGAAGTCTAGGGAACTAACTAAAAACCTCCCCTTAAGTCTCTCGATGCGGGTAGCCGGCTCTCCGCTTTGAAATGGTAATAAGGGTCATACTTCATATCCAGTAAAGTAATTGGTTCGCCCTTAACGCGCCGGGCCCGTGTCACAGGATCAAACGATGAAGATAAATAGCGGTGTAAGAG
>JBAKBP010022449.1:0-38763 GCA_037953745.1 Lithodes maja
CTGACAAAGGGTCAGCCCACCACTTCTTAAAAATGGGAATCTATGTGGAGGAAATGGGATACAGACTATCTAATTTCAACCTAAAACTCACACTGATCCTTCCTAATCTTTGTAAATTAATCAAATTTTAGCCAGAATGATATGAAGATACATGTCCTAATACTGAAAGGTTAATACATCGGGCGCAATATAATAAGTTGTAACTCAATAATAATGATCTAATATTGGAGGCATTAGACTCCAGTTAAGATACTAGGTTAGGTAAACCCCATCAGTAGTATGTTTCACAAAGAGTGTTTATTCTGGTTATCATTACAAGATTTTGTTCCGCTTAAGATGTTTCTGTGGGACACAGGCACAATTGAAATTGTATTATATTAACTGCCTTGATGGTGTAATGGTTAGACTACTCCTTTGATTTCCAGAGGGCCTTCAGAAACTGAATGAAATCGTCTAATGATAGCCAGAGAACCATGAAGAAATGCGTTCTAATACTGAACCAAAAGTTAGTACCAAATGAAGCTACTGACCAAGTTCATATACAACTTTGTTTTCATTCTAGAGATATTTAGCTTAAAACACTGATGCCCAAATGTAAAGATTGGAAATAATACTAAGGTACTGGTAGGTCGAAGCTCGGGAGGTTGGCTTCAGTGTTTAGCAGAGACACTCCCTCCTTTAGTATTCTTCCTTCAAGCTCAACACATACCTGCCAGATATTATAGCTTACCTTCATCTTGTCGGTGTGACCAAGAAGAACAGCGAGTGTAATATAAACCTTCACGTCGCCAGCCATCGTTTATATAGACCAGATCAAGATTCATATGACCTTGGGCAGGGAGCGACTTCACTCATCTCGACTCCACCCTAAAGACTAAAATACTTGTCCACCCTCTGGATACGCAAACACTTAAACACGTCTCTTCATTTTTTTTTCTCATCTTTCTTTTAGTAATGCCTCCTGGTCCTCCTCTTACTCCCCCTCCGTTGTCACATATTTCCTCTGCTTGATTTCTTATTACCTTCTCATTTTGTTTTCTTAGTGATTATTCAATAACATGCATGTTGATGTGAATGAGTATTTTAACAGTATGTTTTTGAACCAGTGCCTTCTCAACATAGAAAGCTAATTGATAATACAAATACAAATAAAATATGGCCCTAATAACAGTCACACTATCATACGTCAATGGAAGCATACATCACGACACTCGCCCTTTGACTCCATTCCAAATAGTCTCTCCACGTGAATATCTCAGGTTCAACTCTTTCCAACCCAAACAACTCTTGACATGATTGATCGACTTGCTTCAGCCATGTATGATGTGGCTCGTGACTTTTTCCCAGGTATAATTTCATCTTTCTGAAATAATTCCTTACTAAGGTTCCTGTATAAGAAAGGTACAAACTTGTGGGAGTGTAGCTCAAATGGTTGATATTTTATATTCTAGCGATTGTGACTCCCCATGTAGAGTTTCAATAGACAATAAAATAATCTCCAGCGACTATGTTCTCAGATTATATGAAGGTGTTGAGGGATAAGCCTTTACAACGGCACCTCGTGTCTACATTCTTCTTTTCAATTTTTTTTCAGAAGAGTGTAGAGAGGGGAGAAGGGGTGTTGGAGAGAGAGGAAGCTGTTGAGTGGCTTTGTTATGTGTGTTTTAGTCTGTTATACGTCGTCGAGGTGTCCCTCGATCATAGTATCATCTGCAATTTCGTAGTCATGAATTCGTTAATATTGTCGGCTCCAACAATAGATTTTTTAGGGTAAGCATAGGAAGTGTTTATTGTGTGCAATGTTTTAATTGGTTTTAGTAGACAACTTAAGGAGTACAGTGTTTATGGTGTGGCGTTTACGGAATATGTATGTTTGAATTTAAAGTTGTAATTTGCCTTTTTGTTTATGATGCGCAAACTTGCATGACGAAGCCTTAACACTCGTAGAACTGTTTCTTTCTGTCAAGTACCAGCCCTTAGTATCGTTGATAGGGCCTGGTAAACTTTACTGTGTGAGATAGAATGTCCTTAACAACTGGAAACTAAGTCTAAACAGAATACACAGGCTTGCTACATAGGTTTTATATATAAGATATATGATAGGTAAATATAAATAGTACCGTACTTATTGAGTTTTAGGCTTAGGACAATTACATGCATTACACTGATGACAGTTGAGTATAATATATCATTATTGCAAATTGATGTGAACATCAAGAGTGAGTCATAAAAGAACGAATGGGTATTGAACATATACAATACATACATACATACATACGGGTTTAATTAATTATGTATAATATGATGGTGTCCCCAAGAATGCAATTTTTTTTTTTTTTTTCAATGTGGATGAGGGAGACAAAATGCACTGAAGGCAGAACTGCCTGTGACGAATGCCTCCCCAAGAGTTGAAAGAGTGAGCAAGTATTTAATTGATAGACATGTGTATTGTATATCTTCTACTTCTTGGCGTGCCTGGGTAGAGTCTCTGTAAGACAGAGATGGAAGTAGCTGATCCTTGCGCCCGTCCTGGATGGTCTTGCCCAAGGTCCATAGATATAATTTACTAATTATATTCATATTTTGAAAACTAACTTTGAAGGGTGTCTGGGTTGGAATTTCTTCAGTTGAAAAAAGTTTGTGAAGACGTTTTTGTTAGCCAAGGGGACAAGCTAAAATAAATTGCTCGAAAATGGCATAAGCAAGCAAAATCATAGATTATATTTAAACAAAATATCTTAACAACTCACAAACAATCAGATCAGATAGTGTTTACAGGTGTGTCTGTAGAAAAAGCCGAGCTAAAAAGTCAAATGAGGAAAAGTTGTGCTCGGTATCGAAGCGGAGTTTTTATCCTCCGCTCCAATTGGTGAATACATGGGGACTGGGAAACAAATGCTCTTGTGAACCGGTCTTTAACCTAAGAAATGCGCATGGGGGGTATGAGACACCATACTCCTGTGCTGACGTATTTGAGCTGTTCCCATCACTAACATCATTATTTTACCATAAATAGCATTAATACTTATCCATATGCGCCTACTATAGGTTGATTATAAAGGTATTAACCTGTTATAACAATAAAACAAGTGGAAACAGCCTTTGGATGGTCAAAATCGGCGATACAGGCTGGAGTTACATAATGTATGGCTGAGGTAACCTCCCTCCCCACCACTCTTTCCCCAAGTCTGGAGAGAGACTGTCGATCGATACTCTCTCTCTCTCTCTCTCTCTCTCTCTCTCTCTCTCTCTCTCTCTCTCTCTCTCTCTCTCTCTCTTCCACTCGCTTGGTAACAGTGATGACAATGCCCTGCTTGCAACTCGCTAATGTTAGCACAAAAATAGACCACAGAATTAGGGAATAACAGGGAAAATAGGTGATAACTGAAGGAGGGGAGGAAAGTGGGGAAGGAGGGGAGGTGGAGGAGTGATATTTAGCATGGCCCAGGGGCAATTTTTTTTTTTTTTTTTTTTTTTTTTTTTTTTTTTTTTTTTTTGTGTTTTAAATGGATTTATTTTTTTCCCTTACTCTTAAGAGTCTTCCCACAGTCCGCGGGTGAACTCTTAAGAGTCTCCCCGCAGTTCCCGGGTTAACGTAATATTTTGTGTTTAAAGGCGGAAAAGTTGTACTTCAGCGTTGAAAGCCTTGACCCCCCCCCCCCCCTTCACTTAAAAAAGAGTATCCCACCCGTCTCTTCCGTGGATTGACCTCCCAATTTACCAAGATTGGAAGCCAAAGCATCACATTTTTCCTTTGCCCCTCAACTTTCTCTTCATAATTGCTGAGGGGCACAGAGGGCCCTGGATGGGACTTTGGTTTCCCGGGCGTTTCTGCACCCTCCTCAGCTCCCTGCCATGGAGTGGCTTCGGTCACCCAGGCTTTATTGTGGTAAGCAGGGAGGGTTCTGTGGGGCCGCTCGGTTATGGCCTTAGCTTTGCTTGGGGCCTTGGGGCTGTTTCGGCCAGGCAGCTTAGGGAACAACAACAACAACAACAACAACTGTATGGTCGCAAACAATTTAACAAATATAAGCTTGTTTCCTTCTATTTTTTATTTGTATAAAATACTGTCTTCCTAGCTTATTGTAGTTCCTTATATATTATCTTATTCTACCTCTATAAAATCAACAAACTCCTCCCCCTACGCAAGGAGTGCAGATCTGAGAAGATAAAAGGAGAGCCGGCATCTCATCCATAATATGACTTGATTTATCTGCTGGCGCTTCTTTTCCGAAATTTGTTAAGCTAATCTTGCATAGAAGACACTTGCTGAAGGTCCTAATCCTCTTGACGACGAGAACACCAGTGGAGTAAACCTCCCTATATCTGTGTTCAAATAATTGTTTTCATAATCTTGTTTCTTCTCATTTTTGTTTCTCATATTATGTTGCCTTGAGCCCTCATATCTCGCGAGACAATGCAGCGCTGCCAAAGGCAAATGTAGCACGACATAATTAGCGAATATTTGCTGATGTCTATGGTAGCACTGCGGATGAACTCCGCACGCTACAAAGTTTGTTTTGGTGTCGTTTTGAAGCTATTTCCTCCTATTTTTGGCTGAATATATTTCATTTCATTTGGCACTTGCTTAATCATTCAGGAGTGCCTCAATGAGCCCTAATATAACAGAAATATGTGTAAATATGCCCACATCGTAAGCGTTAAGAAGGCATATGGTCTAGATGTATTCCTCCTGTTGTACTAAAAAACTGTGCTTCCGTGCTGATCTTATTGCCTAGAAGGTTGCTCTCATTCAAACTGTCTCGAACAAGGGTGACCGCTCTCAACCCTCAACTATCCTCCAATTGCTCTCATTTCTTGCATCTCTAAGGTTTTTGAATTATTCAAAATTTCTTAAGCAATTTCTCTTCTCATAATCTACTCTCAGATCGCCAGTATGGCTTTCCTTAAGGGTCACTCTACCGGTGATTTTCTTTCATATCTTACTAACTCTTGGTTATCCTCCTTTCGGGACTTCGGTGAAACCATTTCTGTTGCACTAGACATATCGAAAGCCTTTGATAGAGTCTGGCACAAATTTCTACTTGGGTTTTTATCCCTCATCTGTGCCTTTATCTCTAATTTCCATTCTGGTCATTCTGTAGCTGCGGTTGTTGACGGCCATCATTCACTTTCTCATCCTATCAACTCTGCTGTTCCTCAGGGTTCTGTCATATCTCCAATTCTCTTTCTAATATTCATTAATGATCTTCTCACATGTACCTCCAGTCCTATCCATTCATATGCTGATGACCCTTCCTTACACTATTCAACTTGCAGAACCCCCAGCATGAAATCACTCCAAAACTCATGTAAGATGGCCTTTGCACGCCTATCTTCTAATCTATCATCCATTTCTAATTGGGGCAAAGTAAATTTTGTGCTTTCAATGCTTCCAAAACCAAATTTCTACATTTAATTACTCATCAATAACTCCCACAGGACTAGTCCTTATACTTCAACAATACAAATATCAACCCTTCATCTTCTCTCTGTATTCTTGATGTCTCGTTTTCCTCAGAATCTCACTTGGAAAAACCATATTACCACTCTTGCTAAAACGGCTTCCCAGAACCTGGGTGTACTCAACTGCTTCCGGGGGTTCTTCTTTACCCCTGTACAGATTCTTGCTCTGTACAAGGGCACAGTGCGTCCATTTATTGAGTATTTTTTGCATGTGTTGGGAGGATCCTCTCACACAGCACTTCTAGACAATGTAGAAAAGAAAACCTTTTGTCTCGTTAACTCATGTCCGCTCACCGAGTCTCTGCAATCTCTCTCTCTTCATTGCAATGTTGCATCTATCTCGCTATTCTACCACTATTACAATAATTAATGTTCCTCAGAGCTCGTTCTGTGTGTACCACCTCCTCTACATAGAACATGTAGTACCCGTCTTGCAACACAATCCCACCCCTACTCTGTGCAACTCTCCAACCCAAGAGTGAAACAATATTCCAAGTCTTTCTTCTATTCAACAGCTGAGCTCTGGAACTCTCTCCCAAAATCATTCCTCTATCACCCAAAAGCTTGTCTTACACAGTCTCTCCATCTCAATGGGGGTCTTCCTACCCCTCTATCTCCCCTTGTATCTAACTCACATATTCTCTTTGTAAGCCTTTCATCTTCCATTCGTTCAACATGACCATACCAGATCAGCACCCTTCTGTCCACTCTGGCCGACAAATGTTCCTGCTGCCCCACTATCCTATGTATCTCTTCATTCCTCAATCTGTCTCTATGTCTACGATTAACTCCACACATACTCCTCAAGCAGCTCATCTCCATCACATCCAGCTTTCTTCTCTCCTTTACCTTCAGAGCCCATGTCTCAACCCTATACATCACTGTTGGCACAACAATTCCTGGATACATTGCACTTTTAACTTTCATTCCGAGATTTCTCACCTTCCACATACTTCCCATTGCTCCGAAAACTTTACTTCCTTCACATACTCTCCGTTTTACCTCCATTCCTGCTTATCGTTCCTCTTAGATATTTAAAACACTCAACTTGTTCCAATATTTCCCCATCCAGCTTCACATCTAGATTCACCCTACGATCACCCCTATTACACTCCATTACTTTACTTTTATTGACGTTCACCTTCAGCTTCCTCCTCCCACAAACCAATACCCTATTAACCCACAAGATGTCGGGCCAGATGGCGTTAAGGGGGGATGGTTCACTTTTTGGGCGATTTTTGCATGTATTCATTGTTTTTCTAGTTTCCTCCCTAGACCTCCATCAAATTTAAAGAAAACATCCATTAGATCCCCCTTCTAGATTAATTTGTACATTTTTCGGTAGAAAATTTTTTCGGCCAAAGGCCGGTTCTTCCAACATTACAGGCTCACTATCGTTCGCCAGGGAAAAAATTGACACCTAAATAGCACGAAAGGTCTAAATATTGACGAAGAAATGGGGCGAAAGGTCTTAAAATCGACTAACTAATGGGACAAACATCTTAACATCTGAAAGCTAATGGGGCTAAACATGAGGGAGAAAGTGGTCCAGAAAACCAGCCCATCCCCCCTTAAAGGTCCCAAAACTGAAATGGGTGTCTCCTCATCAATGCTCGCGACTGTACAGATAAGTATGGATAAAGTGGTTAACAATAATGCTGCTGATGATGATTATGATGATCGCAGTGATGAATAGGGGGAATATAACGCCACCTTAACCAATATATATATATATATATATATATATTATAATGCTGCAAATTATTTTAAGAACTCTCTAGTTCGAAGTCTTGGAGGTTATTATGATATTTTGTTTTATTATTATTGAAGGTTTTGATTAATTTAGCCATTTTCGAGATATATCTATTTAGTTTGCCCCAAAAGCTAAATTTTAGAAATCCCCCCCCCCCCCACCATTTTTATATTTAATATGTACATTTTTCTTCAATAAAATGTCCAGGCCGAAGGCCAGATTTTTTCTAAATTTCAGTCTCCCTATCGCACACCAAG
Organism: Lithodes maja; assembly: GCA_037953745.1. NCBI lineage: Eukaryota > Metazoa > Arthropoda > Malacostraca > Decapoda > Lithodidae > Lithodes > Lithodes maja. Next base: position 7,477 of record JBAKBP010022449.1, read on the forward strand.
ATAAAATCGACATCTGAATTGGGTGAATGTAATCGCCAAACTGTTGCGGTGAAACATCCTAAAATCTTCCCACTAATGGAGTGAAACAGGGCTGGTCCCAAAAGACCCGCCCTGCACCAAATTATCTTAAGCACTCAGTAAAGGTAATAGAAAAGAAATACAATGGAAGCCAATTAACAGATTGTATTTTATTAAAACAAAGCCTGTAGCCAATCTTAGTTTAATATTAAAACAAAGTCTAACATAATTTACATACTGTAGTCTTTGTTGAATTATATCGGTGAGAATCATAATTGATGACTTGTGAGTTTCGAGCTATAAGGAAGTTGGAGTGGTAGACATCAACATTTAGCTGAATTTCCAGCTAAAATTCGGTTGCACTGCATATTTAAATCAATAAAATCATATTAACCTACTTTGTGTACATCACAAACTAATATATTGTTTGCATTTCTACTAACTACCAATGGTTACGGCTCCAACTTCCATATAGACAGAAACTCGTAATTGATATAACACACTGGACTGCGTTGGTGTCGTAAGGTGATTGATCATGAACTATTTATCTGCGAGAAAATTGATGTTATTAACAAGACAGTTCCCGATAACTGTCCCCATTTTTTGCTCGAGTTTGATTTTGATTTGTTTTAGATAACCGCTGTAGCCATGTTTCCTACCCTGTGTTGAGTTACATTTTGTGGTTGAGTTACATATTTTGTTGGTTGGTTTGCATTTTTCTTCTAGAGTTACATTTTGTTCTGGTTGAATGACTTGGTTCTGGATGAGCTTCTTGGTTCTGGTAGAGTTTGATTAAGTTACTATAGTCCATTCATTAATAGTAGGCCAAAGATCTTGACCATTAACCTCAATAACTTCAAAACGACTAGAGTAATCAAGCTATTTATTCTACCATTTAGGAAGAGTCAGCCAGGGAATAGGTGTGGGAATTTACAACCCATTTGTTCTAGCCTTTTATAAGTTACAAAGGCTAGGGTTCACAATTTCTCGTCTACTTATAATGAATGGACTATAGTGGGTGCCGGCTAGAGTGAGTTTAGTCAGAGTCTGACACAATGAAGCCAATGGTCGGAGGATAAGCAGGAGGATAAGCAGGCGTGTTATCGGATGGTGCGATACTCAGGATCGTCTGGTGATGGGGTTGGTGTTGGACTTCTAAAATAATCATAGGGAGTGGTTGTGGGATTCCAGGGTATCCATCAATCTGCACAGTTTTGCCAGCATGTCCACCATAGAGAAACAGGCTCAGCACACACAGCACTACGAAGATCTGTGAAAGATGTCAAAGCACTTTATTGCAAAAACATGAATATACACTCTTTTAAATACAGATAACTGAAGTTAAATGTTAGATAAATATGTGAAGTTACCTTTCAGACCTTTGTCTAAACAAGGGTAGGTATAACTGAGTAGTTATAACTACCACTAGGTAATTTTATTCTCCTTAAAACAGGATATGTTGTGTAATGTGTGAACAACAATCTCGACTATGTAGAAACTGTTAATGGTTATATTTGTGGGTTGAGAGGAAGAAGATCCAACAAGAGGGGAGTGAGGAAGGGTGGCATCATCCAATGTTAACACTTTCATTATTTAAGGACTCGGTATTACTTTCATTCTGGTCATTATTAGATGGTTTCATTCGGTTTAGGACGGAATTTTGGAAGTCAAAAGGTTAAATGAGATATACTATACTACTTTACTTCAAAGAGGGCCTTCAGAAACTGAGTAAAACCGCCTAATGATAGTCAGAAAGGAGCGCGTCCTAAGAGTTAACCAAAAGTTAGTACCAAATGAAGCTACTGACCAAGTTCATAATTATATAACCTTGTTTTCATTCTAGAGATATTTTATTAAGAGGGTCACCGGCTTTTTTGTTATCTTTCTCTCCTTTTCTCTCTTTCTCTGGCTTGTATCCATTCGGCCCCATTCAGCGATCTGTTTTAAGACGTTTATCCCCATCCAGGTGTTGATTTCTTCCTGGCGAGCGATAGCGAGCCAGCATTGTATGGAGAAATCCGGCTTCGCCGGAGACATTTTCCTGTCGAAAAATGTACAAATTTAGCTTGCTGTCAAAACAAAAATATATATAATTTATATATGCTGGCTCGCTACCGCTCGCCAGGAAAATATTGACACCTGGATGGGGGTAAGCGTCTTAAAACAGTCGTCTGAATGGGGCCGAATGGATACAAGCCAAAGAGAGAGGGAGAGCTAAATTTGTACATTTTTCGATATAATTTTTTTCCGGCAAATCCGGATTTCTCCATACAATGCTGGCTCGCTATCGCTCGCCAGGAATAAATTGACACCTGTATGGGGATAAACATCTTAAAACAGTTGGCTGAATGGGGCCGAATGGATACAAGCCAGGGAAAGAGAGAAAAGGAGAGAAAGATAAAACAAGCCGGTGGCCCCCTTAAACTCTCAGAACCAAAGAAGTTACAAGTGGGGAGGGATAGGTAGGTATGAGCGTACCCTATCAGCGTGTGAAGTGAGAAAAGGGACTGGTATGTAGTGTCGAAACTGGCCATAGTGTCTCTCATATAATGGCGAAAAATAATGATAGGCTAAACATACACTAAAGACATATATCTCTTTGCGATGTGTAGCCCAAACTTATTTATTTAAATAATCTTGTTTAAAGTCCTGGAAGGTCGAAGCTCGGGAGGTTAGCTTCAGTGTTTAACAGAGACACTCCCTCCTCTAGTATTCTTCCTTCAAGCTCAACACATACCTGCCAGATATTATAGCTTACCTTCATCTTGTCGGTGTGACCAAGAAGAACAGAGAGTGTAATATAAACCTTCACGTCACCAGCCATCGTTTATATAGACCAGATCAAGATTCATATGACCTTGGGCCGGGGGCGACTTCACTCATCTCGACTCCACCCTAAAGGGGAGGCAGACCGTTTTTCTGGACCCCCTTCTTCCTAATGTTTAGCCCCACTAGTTTTGAGATTATAAGACGTTCGGCCCATTAGTTTGTCGATTTTAACACCTTTCGCCCCATTTCGTTGTCAATTTTAAGACCTTTCGTGCCATTTAGGTGTCGATTATTTCCTGGCGAGCGATAGCGAGCCTGCAATTTTAAGAAGGCCGGGACATTTTTCTACCGAAAAATGTACAAATTTATCTTGAAGGTGGTCTAGGGTTTTTTTTTCTAAGCTTGATGAAGGTCTAGGGAGGAAACTAAAAAAATATATGAATAAATTAATTAATAGACCAAACAAACGGCATCCTCCCCTTAACAGCAAATACTAAAATACCGGTTCTTGTCCACCCTCTGGATATGCGAACAAGTCTCCTCTTCATATTTGTTCTCATATTTCTTTTAGTAATGCCTCTTCCTCCTCCTCCGTTGTCACATATTTCCTCTGCTTGATTTCTTATTACCATCTTCCTATTCTGTTTTCTTAGTGATTATTCAATAACATGCATGTTGATGTGCATGAGTATTTTAACAGTATATTCTTGAACAAGTACCTTGTCACTATTGAAAACTGATTTTGTTTTTCTTTTTTCTATGTGATTGAGGGAGGCAAAAGGCATAACTGCCTATAGCGAGTGCCTCCCCCATAGTTGAAAGAGTGACAGGGCCAAAATCAAGGGACGTTCGAGCCAAAATGCCTGGACACACGGAGTTTGAAGCAATTTAAGTCATAGGAAGAGGGAAAGACCGATTCTGGGAGAGAGTTCCAGAGCTCAGATGTTGAGTAGAAGAAAGTTTGAGAGTAACGTTTCACTCTTGGGTTGGAGAGTTGCACAGAGTAGGGGTGGGATTGAGTTGCAAGACGGGTACCACGTGCCCTACGTAAAGGAGGTGGTATGCACTGGGATAGCTCTGAGGAACACTGATTATTATAGTAGCGATAGAATAGCGAGAGAGATGCAACATTGCGGCGGAGAGAGAGAGATTGCAGAGAGTTGGTGAGTGGACGGGAGTTAATGATACGAAAGGCCTTCCTTTCAACTTTGTCTAGGAGAGCGGTGTGAGAGGAACCTCCCCACACATGTGAACAATACTCAATACAAGGGCGCACTATGCCCCTGTACAGAGCAAGAAGCTGGGCAGGGGAAAAGAACCCCCTAAGGCGGTTGAGCACACCCAGCTTCTGGGAGGCTGCCTTAGCAAGACTGGTAATATGGTCCTTCCAAATGAGAGCAGAAGAAAAAGAGACACCAAGAATATTGAGAGAAGATGAAGGGTTGATTTTTGTATTGTTGAAGAATAAGGGATAGTCCGCTGGGAGATCCTGACGGGTAGATAGATGGAGAAATTGGGTTTTGGAAGCATTAAAGTTAACAAGGTTTTCTCTGCCCCAATTGGAAATAGTATTTAGATCAGAATTTAAGAGTTCTATGGCTTCATTACGTTTGTCGTTGAGGGATTGCTGGCTGGGGCGTTCTGAAAAAGTAATGGAGTAGTGTAAGGTTGAGTCGTCTGCGTATGAATGGATGGGAATTAAGGTACAGTTAAGGAGATCATTTATAAAAATTAGAAAGAGAATAGGAGATAGGACAGAGCCCTGAGGAACACCGGAGTTTATAGGGTGAGGAAGTGAACAATGGCCGTCCACAACCGCAGCTATGGAACGGCCGGAAAGGAAATTAGAGACAAAGGCACAGATGGAGGGATAGAAACCGAAGGACAGTTTAGAAATTAAAGATTTATGCCAGACTCTATCGAAGGCTTTCGATATGTCTAGTGTAATAGAAAAAGTCTCACCGAAGTCCCGAAAGGAGGATGACCAAGAGTTAGTAAGATATGAAAGAAGATCACCAGTAGAGCGACCCTTAAGGAAGCCATACTGGCGATCTGAGAGCAGATTATGAGAAGAGAAATGCTTAAGAAATTTGGAAGCAAGAATAGTTTCAAAAATTTAGAAAGACAAGAGATAAGAGCAATTGGACGATAGTTGGAGGGTTGAGAGCTGTCACCCTTCTTTGGGACAGGTTGAATGTGAGCAAATTCCAGCATGAAGGGAAGACGTTAGAGGATAGACAGAGACGAAAGAGTTTGCCTAGGCAGGGAGTCAGCACGGAAGCACAGTTTTTGAGAACAACAGGAGGAACACCGTCCGGACCGTACGCCTTATTAGTGTTAAGCTCAGAGAGGGTAGAAAGTACATCTTTAGAAGAGATTAGGATATTAGGCATAAGTAAGAGAGAGGAGGGCGGAGAGGGAGGAATAGCACCGGAATCATCCAAGGTGGAGTTTCTAGCAAAAGTTTGAGCGAAGAGTTTAGCTTTGTCAGAGGAAAAAGTGATGGTTGTGCCATCAGAGTGGGAAAGGGGAGGGAAAGGGGAGGAAGAGAAATTGTTGGAGAGGTTTTTGGCTAGATGCCAGAAAGCTTGGGAAGAGCTAGAGTTGGATAGTTCAGTGCATTTATTATTGATGAAAGAGTGTTTGGCATGTCGAAGAACAGATTTGGCTTGATTCCGGGCAGAAACATATGAAGAATGAGAGTCTTGAGTTTTAAGGCGTCGGTACCATTTGAATGCTTCCTCCTTATTGCGGACAGCAGTAGAACAGGCGTGAGTAAACCAAGATTTTTTAGCATTAGTCTGAGAGAAAGAAAATGGAATGTATGCTTCCATGCCCGATAGGATTACCTCGGTAATGCGTTCAGCACTCTCCGAGGGTCCTCGGCCATGGAAGCAGAAATCATTCCATGGGAAATCAAAGAAGTACTGCCGAAGAGCCTCCCAGTCGGCAGCGCCAAAGTGCCACAAGCGCCGCCGGCTAGGAGGATCGGGTGGCTGTACTGGAGAGATAGGACAGGTGACAGAGATAAGTTTATGGTCGGAGGAGCCCAAAGGAGAGAAAAGATCGACAGTATAAGAAGAAGGGTTAGAAGTTAGAAACAGGTCAAGAATGTTGGGCCGATCTCCGAAGCGATCCGGGATATGGGTGGGTTGCTGAACTAACTGCTCTAGGTCATTTAGGATAGAAAAGACGTAGGCTTGTTCACCAGGTGGATCAGTAGTGTGAGAGGAGAGCCATTGGCGGTGGTGAACGTTGAAATCTCCTAAGATGGAGATTTCTGAGAAAGGAGAAATGGATAGAATGTGTTCCACTGTAGAGTTTAGATAGTCAAAGAATTTGGGAAAGTTGGTAGAGTTAGGGGAAAGATAGACAGCACAGAAATATTTAGTAAGAGAATGACAGGAAAGTTTGAGCCATAAAGTTGAGAATTCAGAGGAGTCGAAATCGGGAACACGAGAGCAAGTGAGTTTGTTGTGCACATATACACAACATCCGCCTTTGGCTTTGAGTCTAGGATAGAGAAAGTAGGAGGATACAGAGAAGGGGTTGCTGGATGTTGCTACAGACACCTGAGTTTCGGTGAGGAAGAGAAGATCAGGTTTGTAGGAGGAGAGATGGTGCTCAACAGAGTGAAAGTTAGAGGAAAGTCCGCGAATAAGTAATAAGTAATTCAAATTAAATAAAAATATCACTCTATTCTATTATCATTCACAATAGTATAAGTCAATGGAAGCATACATTACGACACTCACCCATCAACTTCATTTCCAGTAATCCCTCCACCTGAATCTCTCAGGTTCAACTCTTTCCAACCCAAACAACTCTTGACATGATTGATCGGCTTGTTTCACCCATGTATAATGTGGTGCTTGACTTTTTCCCAGGTAGCCTATCATATCTCTTTCTGAAATAATTATGTTACTAAGATCACCGTATAAGAAAGGTAAACTTAAGGGAGTGTAGCTCAAATGTTTGATAGTTTAAAAGCTAGCGACTGTGACTCCCCATGTAGAGTTTTAAGACACAGTAAGATAGTCCCCAGCGACTAAGTTCTGATCATAGCATCATCTGCAAATTCGACGTCAAGATTTCGATAATACAGGCGAATGTTCCATAGTAACTCGGTCAGACTTTAAAGCCGGTATCACACGAGCGCTTTTTCCCTCTACATTTATACTCAACACTGGTCTGGCAGCTTATGAGGTCAACATTTCAAATATTTCTGTCACCTAAATTCATCCATCATCAGTCTAGTTTCCGATACCAGTGCAAAATATTCCAGAAATGTTGCCAGAAAAATGTTGATCATAGAATGTTGACTATAAAAGCTTTGTGTGATACCGACTTTAGGTTCAGTTCCCAAAGATGTCCTTGCAAGAGTTGAAAAGTGAAATATAGTATTCATATTTATTTTCACAAACTTGACAATTAATTTACAAATAAACCTAACTAGTGAAATCAATGACAGTAATGAATACATGTGGTACTCCAAGGATTCGAACCTAGGATTATCACATCGAAATTCCGCACACTAAGCACTAGGCTATCAAGACGTTACCCTTAAATTCATAAGGGATAATAGAGTCTGGAAACGATATAAATTACGGTATATTTCTTCTTATCACTTTATTCTAGTGTGCAGAGAGAGAGAGAGAGAAGGCATTGCTGCATCCTACCGTAGATTTTTGTTTAGAGTAAGTAAAGGAGTTTTTCATTGTGTGCAATGTTTTATTTTGTTTTAGTAGACAACTTAAAGGTGAATTCCAGGGATGAAACCTATTCAAACTACAATGTCCATTGGGATCTGCTTGGTTTTAGGTACATGGTACTGATTAACTTTCATCAATTTGTTTTAACAATATAGAAATATAGCTTATCTAAGTTATTTTATGTGGTGCGAACTGGCGTGTTTACCATGACGTAACTGTAGCCAATGGCGGGAACTCTCGACATGGGAAATGGGTGAATCTGTGTTTTTTTTTATTTGAGAAACTTATAATTTGTATGCACGTTTACAGCTCAACATTTGGCTTCACCACTGTCTGGTCAAGGGACCGCGATATATAAATTGATCAGAAAACGATATTATCATTACGAAATAGGCCTTAGAACCGAGTTCCCTCAACTCTGGACCAGGCTAAACATGCATAAACACTGCATATATGTTAATTGCTGGCGAGCTGGGATTATTTCTTGATGTGCACCACATCATCAGGACGTTGGTCGATCTTTTGCAGAGCTTGAGTATTGAATTGAAAGGTATTAATTACGAAAAACAGACCTCACTCTTCAGGACCGCATATCTTTGATTACAAACGGCGTCTCTACACAATGGAGTCACTCCAGCTGGCTGAAAATGCCAATTCGTCACCAACGACTATACTGTATATATTAGTATATTGTTCTGAAGTTTAATGGAATTATATCGATATTGCCCATATACATATTACAGTATATTCATGCCAAGTTATGACCCTGCATTAATCTTCGTTTTTTCGTTCATCCCTGTAGTTCACCTTTAAGGTGTAATGTTTATGGTTTGGCGTTAATGGAATATATATTATACCGTATAATTATATGTTTGGTTAAAAACTTGCTATTTGTTTATGATGCACAAACTGGCGGAGAACTATTTTGTTCTGTCAATTATCTCCAGCTGGGCAAATATAACGTTGTTTTCATTGCTTCTACCGTCCTCCGTTTACACCACAGGTATATTATACTGCCAATCTTTTCCTCAAGCCATCTTCACTCTTTCCTACTAATTAAATTTGTTCATAGTTCGTGTGTTTTGGTTCAAATGCACCTTGAATTTGGATTTCTAAATCTCCTTCATATAAACATATGTTAAAAGAAGATGCCATTTAAAAGTAAGGTACTATTGACTCAAACAAGGCAGATCCTTACTATCTCTATTGTAAATACTGAACGCTTAATTGTAACAAGAACGATACTCAATAATATATGTTCAATCGCTTCTGTGTTCGAGTTACACGTAAACAACTTAAAACCTATTTTGTGTGTAATTTTTGTTACAGTATAATAAGCAATTTTAACAGTGTTATATTTTAGGTAGCTCAGAATATTATGTATAATGAGGAATAGCCACCACAGCTTTCATGGTCTTACAGCTAACTGAGAATTCAATCCTCCATGAATTGAAATCTTCTTGCTCATATAGATAATTTCCCACCTTGAGTTAGAACCACTGCACCGTATGCCTAATCAATTGTTATCCTAGAATATATATTTTGTACTAGTGCGTGCCATTACATATCTTCTGATATTTTAGGTAACATAGATTTCCTCCCCCCATCCCCTAATTTAGACCCTTCACAATTGACCACTTTCGAGTTTCAGGCTATAAGGAAGTTGGAGTTTTTTACATTGATATGTTGCAGATTTACCAGCTAAAATGCAGGTACAGTCCATCCTCCTATAACGCGAGTTTAGGGGCGGCACTGCCCCTCGTGTTGTAGGTATTTCGCGTTGTAGGAATAACACTTTAAATGGAGATAATTCTATATGGGACTGGGCCCCCACTTTTCCACTATTTTTTTTAGCTTAATAAATATATAGGCTAGGCTATACAACTTCCATTTCATTGGAATAACATTCACCGCCAAGCATAGTCACAGCTGGGGTTTGTTGTTGTTTCGTGGCCAAAATCTAACCAAACGTACTGTCCGACATTAATTTATTATCAACAATTGGATATTCGTTACTGTGGGCTCTTATTACTCTACTTCCTAATAATAGGCAAGTAAATTATAAGATCATGTTTGGATAAACAAATATACCGAATTAAATTAGAATGAAGAAACAATACGTTGAGTGAGATGTTTCAGCTTGCCGTCAACCCAGCTGGGCCAGCTCCGAAGCTCTCTTGCCGTCGCGCTGTAGGTGGGAGGGGGGGGTCGCTCAGTAAGAGGAGGCGCCGGATTTGAAGCACTCGGCAAGGCCATTTCGCGTTATATGTTTTCGGCTCGGGTTATAAGAGGTTTAGGTAATTCGGGACCCCCCCCTCGTGTTGAAGGAGGATCGCGTTGTAGGAGCTCGTGTTATAGGAGGATGGACTGTATAGCAAATTTATTTATACATACAACCCAATTCAACATACTTTTTAGCCATCAGAAGCCTACATTATTATTGCAATTCTATTTACTATCGATGTCTACAGCTCCAACTTCCTTATAGCCTGAAACTCGCAAGTGGTAAATTTACCTGATCTTATAGCTATCCTAGAATATCTCCCACCATGAGTTAGGGCCACCACACATTGCCTAAATTCCTCCCACTACGAGTTAGAACCACTATATTGTACCTGTTCTTACAGCAACCCTAGAATCTCCCTTCATGACCTAGAACCACCATACAATACCTGATCTTATAGCTATCCTAGAATATCTCCCACCATGAGCTAGAACCACTTCACCTTACCGGACTTTGTAGCTGTTCTTGAATTCTTCTGACCATGAGGTAGAACCATTATAGCCTACAACTTAGCGACACCCCATCTTACACGATGTTATATTAAGCTGGAGTCACTCGAGGGTTTGTATCTGATATTATGCTTTGCGTCATTGTATTCAATTCAAAATATGTTAACCCTTTCAGTGCCGCCAACATACCCATTCATCATTAAGGCACGCACTTCTCAAGTAACTCATTTCTCCCCCTCTCACTCTTGGTTTGAGTCTCTTCACCAACGTCCATTCTTCGCTCCTGTAAGTCAATGTCGGGATTACCACACTGTCATGCAAGGACTTCTTTATTTTCATGCTGACCACCCTATTTCTTGTACTGCTTTCAGCGTTCCTACAACCCTCTTCCCCTGTTGCACCCTGTCACACACTTCTTCATCCATACTCCCATCTTTACTCAGCACACTGCCCAAATACTTAAAAGAGCTCACATTTTCCATAACCTCACCTCACACTCTGTGGCTGCACCCCTTTCAAAGACCATAACCTTGCTCTTCCCCGCATTTACCTTCAGATTCCGTTTTCACACACTATTCCAAACATTTTTACCAGACGCCTGCAACTCCCATTCACTATCGCTCATCAGAACTGTATCATCAGCAAACAGCAGTACAGGCAACTTCCACTCGTTTCCCTCCCTTATCAGATGTACACCAACATCCACTGCTCTTCCTTGTATTTTTTTCATGACTCCATCCATATATATATATTGAACAACCATGGGGACATCGCACATCCTTGCTTTAACCCAACATTCAGATCAAAGAACTCACTCTGCTCATTCTCCACACATACTGACACCTTTGCACCCTCTTACATGTTCTTCACTGCTTTCAGCAACTTGCCATCTACTCCGTATATTTTCAGTAGTTTCCACATACCTTCTCTTTTTAAGGTGACAGTTACAAAGTGGTGTACCTTCTCTATCAACTCTGTCATTGGCCTTCTCCAAGTCCATAAAGGCAACATACAACTTTTATCGCTTCTCCAGATATTTCTCCACAACATGTTTTGGGGTAAAAATCTGATCTACACATCCTCTTCCTTTCCTAATCCCGCCCTGCTCGTCACCTATCCATTTATCCGTTCTCGCTCTCACTCTCTCAATCACTACCCTACTGTACACCTTCCCTATTACGGTTAGAAGGCATATTCCCCGGTGGTTACCACACACTACTCTTTCCCCTTATACAGGGGGACTATTATGCCTGTCTTCCAGTCATCAGGTGCACCCCATTCTCCCATGCTAGTTTACACATTTTCCATACCCATTCGATCACTATCTCACCACCATACCTCAGCATTTCCCCACACACTCCATCTATTCCTGATGCTTTCCTCATCTTCACTCTTTTCATGGCTTCACACACTTCTGACCTCCTGATCCCCACCTCCTACTTCCCTTCTTCTCCCTCGTATACCCCATCCAACTATGTTTGCTGGTGCTTCATTCCTTACATTTTGCAATTCGTTGAAGTACGCCCTCCATCTTTCGACTCTCTCCTGCTTCTCGGCTATCACTCGCCCATTTTTATCTTTCACACCCTTACTATTTCCCTCCCAACTTCCTTGACCTCTTTCCAGAACAGTTTCTTACACTCCCTCCATTTTACACTTAGATTCCTTCCAAATTCCTCATCTGATCTTCTCTTACTTTCCTTCACTACTCTCTTCACCACTCATTTTCTCCAAGTACCTCGCTCTTTTCTGTCTCTCCAAATCTTCATTCCCTCTACTACCCAACCACTCTCGATACGCTTTCTTCTTGTCTTCAACAGCTATTTTTACCTCTTCAGTCCACCATGCTGTACCCTTCACTCCCCTCCCTATTCTCCTTACTCCACACACCTCCTCACACACTGCACATATCTCTTCCTTAAACACTTTGATAACTTCCTTCACTTCCTCCATACCCTCCAGGTCAAACCTACCTAGTTGTCTTTCTACTGCTCTCTTGAACTCTTCCCTGATCTCCTCCTCCACCTGCAACCTCTCCACCTTCCTCTCGCCTCCCTCCACCTCTCCTCACCCACTTCTTTTGTATCCTAATGTTAGCTACTACTACATAATGGTCAGACAGACCCCACCAATACCCCTATACACTCTAGCATCCAGCACAGAATCTTCATTCGTTCATCCACACATATACAGTATAATCAATCAGTGCCTTTTCTTCCACCACTGTCTCATCCTTCCTCCTCCACACCACTGTCCATGTGTACCTGTGTATCATTCTGTGTCGGAAGGTGTTGGATATCCATAGCCTCCTCACCACACATACCTCTACAAGTGCACTACCATTCCCATTCACCTCTGACGGTACACCCCACCCTTCCACCACTCCATCAACTTTTCCATCACCCACATTCCCATTCTTATCCCCAATCAGAAATATTCTTTTGCTCTTGCCAAACTTATCCAGGCAAGGCTAAAGATTCACCCAGAACTCTTCTTTCTCTCTTACAGGTTTATCCTCTGTCGGACCATACACATGCACACACAATCACCCACGTTTGTATTCCTACTTTCATTCTCACCCATACTATCCTTACACCCACAGAACCATAGCCTCTTACACGCTCCCTTTTTTTATTCTTCTACTGTATTTCAATTTCAGTCTTTACCTTCTACTAATGACCAAACCCCAAACCCCTCCCATGTATATCACCCCTAACTCTTCCATTCCCACTCCCTAATCCACCAATCCATCAATTATAGTTATTTGTCTAGCTTTTCTTTAGCCATCCTGTTCTGTCCTACACGCTCCTTCCATTTGTCATTTACAAAAAAACACGCACCTTCTTTCACTCCCTCATTCTCACCCACTCCAGCGCACACCCATTCCACACTCCCACTCTCTCACACATGTACCCCTCCATTTGGTTTCAGTCATTCCGCATACATCCATACATCCAGCTGTATATATATATATATATATATATATATATAACATTTTTGTTTCGCTTCACAATATACTGCTTCGGAGACAATAATCAAAATAGAATACTTAACTGGCAGCACCTTCAACTACTTTCAAAGCAGCCCTCGTAGCACAACAGACAGAGCAAAAAAAAAAAAAAAAAAAAAAAAAAAAATATATATATATATATATATATATATATTATTTTAGAATGAAGGCTTAATAAAAACATAGTGTAATTTGGAATTTATTAATGGAATACAAGCTCACAACTAAAACCGAGCATTTTTCAAATATTAGTTAGTTTAAATATATAATTTTTATGTATTTTATATAATTAACCATCACTCGATATAGATTTACATAATGCAAGCTTATGTATATTTTTAATAGTTTAAACCAGAAACCAGTATGCAAACATATATAATGGCTGATAAAAATGGGTTCATCTTTCAAAAAATGTTAATTAGCACAACCAATGATCATCACCACCCGATATTAAAAATCAGGTTAGAAATATATTGGTTGGTAATCGCTCTATGATTATATTTCAAAACGTTTATACAGTATTATCCCAATCCAACTCTCCTCTCCCTCAGTCCATCCTTCTCTTGCCCAACTCGTTTAACCCGTTGAGTATTATGACGTATTTTGACAATTTACTTTATTCAGTTTAGGCAGAAATTTCGGGAGTCTAAGTCATAGGATGAAGGGAACATTGATTGAGGGAGAGAGTTCCAGAGATACCTTGTTGAGGAGAAGAGAGACTGAGAACATTTGCTAATTATTGGGTTGGAGAGCTGGACAGAATAGGAGTGGGACTGTGTTTAAAGGTGGGTGCCTCGCACTTGCCGCAAGGGAGGGGGTATGCACTGAGAGAGCTCTGGAGAGCACTTATTGTTATTATGTCAATAATTTGTACATTTTTCGATAGAAAAATGTCCTGGCCGAAGGCCGGGTCTTCTTAAAAATACAGGCTCGCTATCGCTCGCCAGGAAAAAATCGACACTTAAATGGCACGAAAGTTCTTAAAATTGACAAGGAAATGGGACGAAAGTGGTAAAATAGCCAAACTCATGGTCGGAACGCCTTAAAATCTCAAAACTAAAGGGGCTACACATGAGGGAGAAGGGGGTCGGGAAAAACCCTCTGCCTTCCCTTAATATGACATAAAGATATAATGGTTCCATATACTTCCACCGGGAATCAAGAAATCCGTTGCTAAGGGATTCAATTCACTGCTAAGGATCAACTGCTAAGGGATTCAATTCACTGCTAAGGGATCAACTGTTAAGGGATTCAATTCACTGCTAAGGGATCAACTGCTAAGGGATCAACTGTTAAGGGATTCAATTCACTGCTAAGGGATCAACTGCTAAGAGATTCAATTCACTGCTAAGGGATCAACTGCTAAGGGATCAACTGCTAAGGGATTCAATTCACTGCTAAGGGATCAACTGCTAAGGGATCAACTGTTAAGGGATTCAATTCACTGCTAAGGGATCAACTGCTAAGGGATCAACTGTTAAGGGATTCAATTCACTGCTAAGGGATCAACTGCTAAGAGATTCAATTCACTGCTAAGGGATCAACTGCTAAGGGATCAACTGCTAAGGGATTCAATTCACTGCTAAGGGATCAACTGCTAAGGGATCAACTGTTAAGGGATTCAATTCACTGCTAAGGGATCAACTGTTAAGGGATTCAATTCACTGCTAAGGGATCAACTGCTAAGGGATTCAATTCACTGCTAAGGGATCAACTGTTAAGGGATTCAATTCACTGCTAAGGGATCAACTGCTAAGGGATTCAATTCACTGCTAAGGGATCAACTGCTAAGGGATCAACTGCTAAGGGATCAACTGCTAAGGGATTCAATTCACTGCTAAGGGATCAACTGCTAAGGGATCAACTGCTATGGGAGTCAATTCACTGCTAAGGGATCAACTGCTAAGGAATCAACTGCTATGGGATTCAATTCACTGCTAAGGGATCAACTGCTAAGGGATTCAATTCACCCTCAACTGGAATATCACCGACTATAGTAAGAGGAAGTGAGTTGATGAGGCAAAATGCTTTTAAGGGAGATGGGCCACTTTTCTGACCACTTTCTCCCTCATGTTTAGCCCCATTAGTTGTCCGATGTTAAGATGTTTGCCCCATTAGTTAGTCGATTTTAAGAACTTTCGCCCCATTTCTTCGTCAATATTTAGACCTTTCGTGCTATTTAGGTGTCTATTTTTTCCCTGGCGAACGATAGTGAGCCTGTAATGTTGGAAGAATCGGCCTTCGGCCGGGACATTTTACTACCGAAAAATGTACAAATTAATCTAGAAGGGGGATCTAATGGATTTTTTTTGTTTTTTTTTATTTGATGGGAGGTTTAAGGAGGAAACTAGAAAAATAACGAATACATGCAAAAATCGCCCAAAAAGTGAACCATCTCCCCTTAACTCTACTCTTTCGAGAAGTGTGGTATGGATGGAACCTCCCCACACATGCAAACAATACTCGATACTTGGGCGCACCATGACCTTGTACAGAGCAAGAAGCTGTGCGGGGGTGAAGAATCCACAGAGACGGTTAGCACATCTTACATCTGGAAGCTGTCTTAGCAAGAGTGGTAATATGATCTTTCCAAGATAGGTCGGATGAAAAAGATACACCAAGAATATTGAGAGAAGATGAAGGGTTGATTTGTGTTTTGTTGAAGAATAATTTATAGTCTTGTGGAAGATTGCGTCGGTTAGTTAAATGGAGAAATTGGGTCTTGGAAGCATTTAAAGTAATAGGATTTTCTCTATCCCAATTGGAAATAATTGATAGGTCAGAAGATAGGCACTCTATGGCCTCGTTACTTGACTTTTGGAGTGATTACATGCTGGGATAATGTGAAGCACTTGTGATTTACACTGAACTTATCCGTGGGGTCAATAATTAATGAACCATTGTAGTATTCCCTACTCTCTCTCTCTCTCTCCCTTTCTCCCCCCCCCCCCCTCCCTCCCTCCCTCTCTCTCTCTCTCTCTCTCTTTTCTCTGTCTGTCTGTCTCTCTCTCTCTCTCTTTCTCTCTCTGTGTCTGTCTGTCTCTCTCTCTCTCTCTCTCTCTCTCTCTCTCTCTCTCTCTCTCTCTCTCTCTCTCTCTCTAATTATCTTACGTAAACTCCCGTTCCTTCTCGTCGTCAAAGAAGGTAAGAGAGCGTGTCTGCTCTGCACCGAACTTTGTTTTCGTGGTGTTTTTAATCCACTCAATATAATGGGCCACCTCAGTATAGACCCCTGGGACGCCATCAGTAGCGCAGCCTATACCCCAGGAGGTGATGCCGGCCAGCCTGCAGGAAGCCACGTCCTCAGTACTCCTACTGCAGCACACCAGTGGCCCGCCAGAGTCACCCTGGGAGATTGGACACACTGGTTAGGTAATATCTATTTCCTCTAGTCAAATTGAACATTATATAAATGCTACCTACTTTTATTTATGCCGGATCTACCTAGATAATTCCTGAAAAAAAGAATAAAAACTAACTTTCACTATCAAGAACATTTCAATCGCGGCCACACAAGCCTAGGTATATCCTGTTATATGGATAGAGATACAAGCAACCCTGTTGATGGGGTTTGTATGATATGATATACTGTCAGGGCTGCCTGGCAGCATAATACATAAGTGAAAACAACTCCAATTAATCACAGGTAGATGATTTCTCGAGTCAATCACAGCAAAGCACCATTGGCGCCATCAAGCTTTCTGTGGTGGTGGTGTAATGGTTTAGATGCTTATGTTCTGGGTGTGGTGTCCCGAGTTCGAATCCCGGGAGGACCATATGCTCTCATTAGTTTATTCAAGTGCATTGGGGTTTGTAATTGATGATTAATGTTAAGAACGGGGTGTTACTTATTTCTATGATATCAATATGGTATCCTCACTGAATTGCTCTCACTAACCATGGTGGTGGTTCATTGCTAGTGTGTGTAGCTGGTATTCTGGGGGTCTGGGGATCGAGTCTCTTACATTGACAATGTGTGCATGTGTGTTTTTGTTTTCAATATATATTTCTTTAAGGGTTTTCTTTATGATAATGAACCTTAGTTATAATTATTAGGTTGGAATAAACTAGATTAGGGTTCAAGAAATATAACATTACCATATGATTGGATTGGCTAGAATTTGTCAAATTATGAAAAAATAGAAATTATAATAGGTTAGGTTAACCCTTTCGGTGCAGCAGATTCTTTAGGAAAGAATATGCCCTAGCAGCTATTTTCCTTGTACTTCCACTCAATATTTGTCGCCCTAGCGCCATATCTTTAGCTCTAAGCGGAGAGGAACGAGCTCCAATAAAATGATTGGGTTGAACTCTCCCTACCCTCCCTATCTCTTTACACTACCAAGGAAAATGTATCAATACTTTGCTGGTTTCGTCACTGAAAACCGAACACCAACATTACACTCGCAAGCAAACATATACAACCTTTCCGTTCATTTCCACTCTTGAGAACTAGAGATATTTACTGTTATTTTATCATGTTATGTGTTTACAAAACAGTAAGATTTGTTAAAATAAGGATGAAATTGACCCATGAACTGCTAGAACATGTGCAAAATATAAGGCCAAGTTGAGGGAGGGAGGGGGGTGGGGTATAAAGGGGGGAAGGAGTGGAGGATGTGGTATGGAAAGATGTCATTACTTTCTACGTATTACCCAAATTTCAGACAATTCCTGGCACTGGCATGGTTTTTGAAGGATTATTTGTACACGTTTAATTACCATGGCTTCCGAGAGGACCTTCGCAGTCCATGAATTAACCTCATATTCGTACCTGGTATATAGCTGTCACAATTACATACTGTAGAGAAGTGGCACTGTTTTCATTGATCTTCATCTTCTAAAGCACCTCTTCTTTGAACACACACTCTTCCTAAACCAATGTGCTAAGTACACTATATAAGTATGGTTGGCAAGTGTAGAACCACCAGGAAGCATCTGGCAACAAGAAGGACAGCCAGTACTACCAAAACTTACTTGTAAGTCACCCACAGTGTAGCCAATGTTTACATAGGACATAATACTGTGTGTACATCGGCCACAGTGAGTTGGTAAGTTAGGTTAGATTATAGTCTATTTCTTTGCAATTGACAGTAAATTACAAAGTTCCTATCAAGATTTCTCAGTTATTATGAAGATTTTGTTGTGGAATATGGTGCTAATTAAATAAACTTGGTCCTAATATGATGCAGATACATAGTAGTTTTCTATATTTCTATTAAGTATCGATAAATAAGCTGCTAAGGGATTCAATTTATCGTCAGCTGAAAAGAAACGGGGTATAGTTAATTTAGTGTCATTAGTTAATGTAATAAAGCAGTGTTAAAACATACAAATATCAGGTTAGAATATGAATGGATAAGTTAGAATAATTGATGAAAGTAATTACGTTAAAAATTATTAGGTTAGGTTAGTTATTTTATTACTTAATGTAATAATACAGTTAAGGGAGCCAACCTCGCTTTTGTTCTCTTTCTCTCCCTCTCTCTTTGGCTTGTATCCATTCGGCCCCATTCAGCCTACTGTTTTAAGACACCCATCCAGGTGTTAATATTTTTGTTCTTACAGCAAGCTTAATTTGTACAATTTTCGATAGAAAAAATTTCTCCGGCGAAGCCGGATTTCTCCATACGATGCTGGCTCGCTATCGCTCGCCAGGAAAAAATCGACACTTGGATGGGGATAAACGTCTTAAAACAGTTTGCTGAATGGGGCCGAATGGATACAAGCCAGAGAAAGAGAGAAAAGGAGAGTAAGAGAAAATAAAGCCTGTGACCCCCCTTAAGGGGAGGTTTTTAGTGTGTTTCCTAGACTTCCATCAAGCTTGAAATTATACCCCATTGACCCCTTTTCAAGATAAATTTGTACATTTTTCGGTAGAAAAATGTCCCGGCCGAAGGCAGATTCCTCTTAAATTGCAGGCTCGCTATCGCTCGCCAGGAAAAAATCGACACCTAAATAGGACAAAAGGCCTTAAAAGTGACATAAATTGGATGAAAGTTCTAAAAATCGCCAAACTAATGGGGCGAACGTCTTAAAATCTCAAAAGCAATGGGGCTAAACATGAGGGAGAAGGGGGTAAAGAAAAAAATCCCTTAAGTGGAAATCTCCCCTTAACACTCAAGCCGTGGGACCCGACATATGTCGAGTGAGAGAACCATGGCCACCCCTGCGGGTCCCGACAGTAATCGGGCGGGATTTTTAGCACATTATCGGCTCTGAGAGAGAGTCCACGCGTTGGGAGGACGAAAGGCGGGCTCTGACCGCTCGGCACGGACCCAGTGCCGCAACTGACAGTACCTCCGCACCATTCCACACCCACGGCCTCGCGAGACCAGGAAAAAATTCGGGAAATTACCATATTATAGGGTTTTTCCCCTCGTGTTGTGCGATCGCTACAGGATAACCCGTGGTCGTACAAGGATGATTCAGGTGTCATTGGAAAGCTCTATTATCGCCCTTTCACGGATACATAATTGTATTACGCTCTGGCTCTTGTTTATGCATTAAAAAGAGCATGCAATGAAGCTCGTTTAGGGTAAATATGCCCGCTTGCCAGGTAGTAGAAGTTACAAACATCCCCGTTGGACAGGGGTTAAGGAATAACACTATGGAGTGTGAACCCACCTGACAGGCATCCCGGCTGCTTCCCCCGGCACAGAGGTTGGTATCCAGGGTGTTGTAGGGGTAGCTGGAGAACATCTCGGCGCACTGGGAGTCACTCTTTATCTCCACCTAAAAGAAATTACCTCATATTAGTAACATAACATCCTCAAAGAAACATTGCATTAGTTAGATTTAAGCCGCTGTCACACGAGCGCTTTTTCCGTCAATTTTCCATGAGCAAGTTTTTTTCTCGTATTATTTCGGGACTGTTTCGCACTGGTATCGGCAACTAGACTGAAGGTAGATTGTGTTAGGTGGCTGAGTTCTGATAAAGTGTAATGTTTTAAGCTTCCAGACCATAATTGCTTGTAAAACTTGCTCGAAAAAGGGCTTGTGTGACTGCGGCTTTAGTCTTTGGTGCATTTTGGGCCTCCCTTGTTTTACTCGATTAGTTTGGAGATTTTAATCCATTTTGCCCTTTAGCTTTGCAATAACAAGATGCTTCACTTCATTCAGGTGTCGTTTGTTATCTGGGCGAGAGATAGCGAGCCTGTAACTTAGAAGAAATCGGGCCTTCGGCCAAGACATTATTCTATAAGATGTACTAATTTAGTTTGAAGGGAGCCTGAGTGGGCTTTATTTATAGTTTGAAGGAAGTATGGGAAGGCATTTTTTGTTAGCCTATGGGACAAGCTATAATACATTGCTCGAAAATGGCAAAACAAAAAAATTAAATCTCAATAATTAATAATCAAAATATCATAATACCCCAAAGACGTCGGACTAAATAGTGTTATATTGGCTAATTGCATTCATTGTACTTTATAGATTCACGAGTATATAATGAGAAACGAAAGATGCACACATCACACGGCCATAGCTTATGATTTGGATTTTTTTTTTTTTTTTTTTTTTTTTTTTTTTTTTTAACATTCCATTCCCATGCAGCCATATCGCTACAATAGTACAACAGAACAGAAGTGTCTCTTTAAGGGTACATGGGTCGGTTTTCTGGACCACTTTCTCCCTCGTGTTTAACCCCATTGGTTTTCAGATGTTAAGATGTTTGCCCCATTAGTTAGTCGATTTTAAGACCTTTCGCCCCATTTTTTCGTCAATATTTAGACATTTCGTGATTTTTAGGTGTCAACTTTTTCCCTGGCGAACAATACTGAGCCTGTAATGTTGGAAGAACCGGCCTTCGGCCAGGAAATTTTTCTACCAAAAAATTTACAAATTAATCTAGAAGGGGGATCTAATGGATGTTTTTTTAAATTTGATGGAGGTCTAGGGAGGAAACTAGAAAAATAATTAATACATGAAAAAATCGACCAAAAAGTTAACCATCTCCCCTTAACCAGAGGACTGCGTGAGGCCGGTAAATTTCAGTGCCACCAGTGTGACAGATTTAGCTTCTATTCAGACAAAATTTGTTATACACTATATATAGCAATATTACTGCAGGATATGCACATATTTTACTTGTATAACAAGCATGTGAATATTGAAAAACCAGGAAATAGGTGTAAAGCGGAAATATCCAGTGAAAAAAGTAAGTAGCACCCCGTTCTTAACATTAATCATCAATTACAAAACAGATTATTGTGATGGGAGCATATTGAGTGCATGGGCGGCGGAGCGGCATAGACCCTCTCTCCCTGAAGTCTCTCGTGACACTGACTGGTCTAGCTGTTATTTTGCAAATGTACGAGGGAGTGGGGGATGAATGAACGTATTTGAGGGGGGGAGGGGAGGGAAGAAGTAGAATTTAGGAGGGGGAAACATGAGGGAGAGAGGGGGGGAGACATATGTAAGAGGAAGAGAGGAGGTGGTGGTAAGGACACATACCATCTAACCATGTATTGCATCCATTTCCCCGGCACTGATACATTTTTTGTTTATGTTTTTAAATGATAGATTCTGGAAGGAACGTCGTAGCTGCCGGGTTAAGAGCATGATTATTATCCCGGGAACTGCGGGGAGACTCTTAAGAGTTCCCCCGGCGGACTGCGGGGAGACTCTTAAGAGTGAGTGAAAAAAAAAAATCAACTTTTGACATCGAAAAAAAAAATATATATATATTTTTATTTTTTTATTTAAAAAAAAAAAAAATTGGCCCCTGGGCCATGCAAAATCTCAGTCCTCTACCTCCCCTCCTTCCCCACTTTCCTCCTCTACTTCAGTTATCACCTATTTTCCCTGTTATTCCCTTATTCTGAGGTATATTTTCGTGCTAACATTAGCGAGTTGCAAGCAGGGTGTTGTCATCACTGATGGCAAGCGAGTGCAAGAGAGAGAGAGAGAGAGTATCGATCGACTGTGTCTCAGTGGCCTTGGGGGAAATTGGCGGGAAAGCAGCTTGCCTCACCCATACATTATACAACTCGCGGGCTATATCTCCGATTTTTACCATCCAAACGCTGTTTTCACTCGTTTTATTGTTGTTTCAGGTTAATACCTTTATAATCAACCCATAATAGGCGCATATGGATAAGTATTAATGCTATTAATGGTACCTCAAATACGTCAGCACAGGGGGACGTTTCCAATTACCCCCATGCGCACTTGTTAGGTTAAAAGTCTGTGTATCCTCTGTCTCTCTCTCTCTCTCTCGCTCTCGCTCTCTCTCTCTCTCTCTCTTTACTTCTTCTTTTCTATCCTTTCCTTCAACTTTCCTTTTCTATTGGATATGCCATCTCTACTAGAATTAAGTCCTGACCGCCTCGTTTGGATTGTAAGGTCTGTGTGGCCAGTGCATCTATGTAAATCTATGTAAATCGTTCTTCTTTTCCTTCCGTCCTTCTTTTCCTTCCGTCCTTTTCCTTCTTTCATCCCGTCTGTTTTGCTCCCGCTCCATATTCTCACCCACACACCCAACCAATTCTCTCTCTCTCTCTCACCCAGTAACTCGCATCAGCCACCCTAAGGATGTGTGGCAGAGCTGAGCAGGACTCCATCTCTCTCTCTCACACACACAAACACATAGTAACTCACATCAGCCGCCCTAAGGATGTGTGGCAGAGTTGAACCGGACGCACATACACTCTCTCGCTCTCTCTCTCTCTCTCTCTTTCAGTAACTCACATCAGCCGCCCCAAGGATGTCTGGCAGAGCTGAGCCGGACTCCATCTCTCTCTCTCTCTCTCAGTAACTCACATCAGCCGCCCTAAGGATGTGTGATAGAGTTGAGCAGGACTCTCTCTCTCTCTATCTCTATCTCTATCTCTCTCTCTCTCTCTTTCTGTAACTCACATCAGCCGCCCTAAGGATGTGTGGTAGAGTTGAGCCGGACTGCAACCTGCCCCAGCCGGATATGGTACACTTCGCACCGGCCCCATGCTCGGTCCGGGTCTCCAGGGCTATTGGCTGGCCTGAAGGCAGCTGGTCTGTGGGATAAGGCAATTGTCCATGTAGTATAGTACAGCACAGTAATTTTCACCCCTTTCAAGATCAATTTGTACATTTTTCGATATAGTTAACGTCTCCTTTCTTCGGACAGGTCTGTGGGGTAATATATTGTCTATAAAGCTAACGTTAACTTGTTTAGGGTAGAGCTGTGGGGTAATGCATTGTCTATACAGCTAACATTAACAACTTTAGGACAGAACTGTGGAGTAGTACATTAATCATGTAGTTAATGTATACTTCTTTACGGCATGTCTGTGGGGTTATACATTAACTGTTGTGCGGGTATTATTAAACCTAGCTTTTTTTATATATACACACACACACACACACATATTCAGTATATATTGTATGTATAGGTCTATATATGTATATATATATATATATATATTCATGACAAGTTGTTACCCTGTGTTACACTTTATAAATATATATATATATATATATATATATATATATATATATTCCTGGAGTTCACCTTTAAAGCCGTGTTTGTAGAAAAGAAAAAAAAGAGCAGAGTCAAAAAGTGATAAAGGAGGAAAAGTTGTGGTTGTTTTTGGTTGACGCCTTGACACACCCGGGTAAAGTGGGTATTTCCCCTCTGTCCCTGCCTTGACGACTGGGGGACGGAGACAAAGAACGCTCGTGGGAAATAGAGATCCTTCTTTATAACTATAGGAGATCTAGTGTGAATCGGCCTCTTTTTATTATTTGAAGATAAGGACTCGTTTTAACAGTTTATTCTGGCTGTCATTAGACGATGTTGTACAATTTAGGAAGGATGAGTTGGAATTATAAGGGTAAAGAACTAAGGACTGTCTCAGTTACCCCTCTGACTTTCGCATACCCTTCCTAAGCTGATTAAAATTGTCTGATATTAGTCAGACAACATAAAAGAAATGCGTAATCGGATCTTGAAGGTGTTTAGGGATATTTTTATTGATAGTTTAAGGGGGATGGGCATATCTATTTGTTTATTCATATCAATATTTTATTGTTTCTTTAGTTTCTTCCCTAGACCTCCATCATGCTTTAAAATACACCCCCATGACCCCCCTTCAAGTATAAATTTGTACATTATTCTTTAGAAAAATATCCTGGCCGAAGACTGAATGTTCTTAAGGGGAGATATCGACTTGAGGGATTTTTTTCTTGACTCCTTTCTCCCTCATGTATAGCCCCATTGCTTTTCTATTTTTAAGACGTTCGCCCCATTATTTTTACGATTTTAAGAACTTTCGACCCATTTCTGTCAATTTTAAGACCTTTCGTGCCATTTAGGTGTCGATTTTATCCTGGCGAGCGATAGCGAGCCTGTAATTTAAGAGGAACCGGCCTTCAGCCTGGACATTTTTCTACCGAAAAATTTACAAATTTATTTTGAAAGGGGCTCAAGGGGGTGTAATCTTAAGCTTGATGGATACCTAGAGACCAAACTAAAAACCTCCCCTTAAATCACAGCAAAAAATTGATACCTAAGTTGCATGAAAGGTCTTAATAATGACAAATAATTGGGGCGATATGTCTTAAAATCGCCAAACTAATGGGACGAACATCTTTAAAATGTGAAAATTAAATAGGCTAAACATGGGGGAGAAGGTGCGCCATAAAAACACCCCACCTCCCTTAAAGTCGGAAATGTTGTGCTGGGGTGTCGATCGGTTGAGGCCTTGACACTCCCCGCTAATGGTATCCTGGGGTATTCTCTCTCTCTCCCCCCCCCCCCCCCTCTCACACACACACCGTATCTGGTGCAGTGTGGTACTATTTTTTTAGAACCGTCTTGTTTCACTCTATTGGTTTGGAAATTTTAAAATGTTTCACCTCATTAGTTTAGCGATTATACGACACTTGAAGTGTCATCTGAGCAAGCGATGACGAGCCTACAATTTAGGAGAAGCCTTGGGAGTCTTGGGAGTCTGGTTGGCGTCTCTAATATATATATATACTCTTTCTTAGTTTGCAGGTCTGGTGACGCGTTCTTCATAGTCTAGGGGGAAACTTAAAACATACTGGTAGAAAATGGTAACAGCAATCAAAACTCTGAATAGTATATAGCAAATTATCATAATAACCCCTGAGACGTTGATATATATATATATATACTGTATATATATATTTGTTTTTAGTCTAAAGTAGAAAATGTTGCGCTTGGGTGTTGGTTTATAGACCAGTGTTTTTTTTTTTCTCTTGTTTTAGTTTAAAGTAGGAAATGTTGGTTATAGCCCTTGGCGTTCCCCGGTGATGAGAACCCGGCGAGTTTTTATCCTCCGTCCCCACTTGGTGACTGAGGACTGGAGATAAGTAATTCGCTCTGGTGAATCGCCCTCTTTTCGTACCTATTTGATTTTCCCTTTTACATAATATTATTATGTAGACCTATGTATTTTATACTTATTTATATATATATATTTGTTTTTTTTAGTTTAAGGGGAGATGGGTCGTTTTTCTGGTCCCCCTTCTTCCTCATGTTTAGCCCCATTAGTTTTCAGATTTTCAGTCATTCGCCTTATTAGTTTGTCGATTTTAAAACCTTTCGTCCCATTTCTATATAAATATCAAGACCTTTCGTGTCATTTCCCTATACAGAGCAAGAAGCTGTGCGGGGGTGAAGAACTCACAGCGACGGTGCTCGCCTAACTTCTAGGGAGCTGTTTTCGCAGAAGTTGTAATATGATTTTTTCAAGAAAGGTCAGTAGAAAAAGAAACACCAAGAATACTGAGAGAAGATGAAGGGTTGATTTGTGTATTAATGAAGAGTAAGGGATGGTCTTGTGAAAGAGTGTTACGGATAGATAGATGGAGAAATTGAGTTTTGGAAGTATTGAAAGTGAAAAGATTCTCTCTGCCCCAATCGGAACTATATATATATATATATATACAATATATATATATATATATATATATATATATACAGTATATATATATATATATACAGTATATATATATATATATATATATATATATATATATATATACTGTATATATATTTTTTTTTTCTATGTGAATGAAGGAGACAAAAGCAAAGCTAGCCTGTAACAAATGTCTCCCCCTAAGTTGAAAGAGTGACAGACAAAATCAAGGTATGTTATGGTCAAAATGTCTGGACATACGGAGTTTTCACAGTTTTAATTATAAGATGAGGGAAAGACAGATTGAGGGAGATCGTTCCAAAGCTTGCTTGTTGAGTAGAATTAAGATTGGCATATTCGGTTCAATCGTGGGTTTGAGAGTTGGACAGAATTGGGGAGTGAGTGAGTTGAAAGGCAGAAGAAAAAGAGACCCCCAAGAATATTAAAAGAAGATGAAGGGTTAATTTGTATATTGGTGAAGAGTAAGTCATAGTTTTCTGGAAGGGGGTGACGAGTAGATGAATAAAGAAATTGAGTTTTTGAAGTACTGACACTAACACTCATAGACAACACGCAGCTCCAGGCACGACCTCCCGAAATCCATCCTTCTGAATCCTCCCTTCCTTGCGAGGACAGAGTTCACCTGGCCAGGCTGAGATGCGGGCTCCATGCAGCTCTTCTAAGCTATCAGAAGAGACTGGATGACTCCGTCGTCGACACCTGCCCAGGATGTAACACAGCACCCCATACCATTAAACACATCATAGAAGACTGCATTTCACACAATCACTTATGCCAGCAACACAATCTACACTCCTTGAGAGCTCTGTGGGAAAGCCCGACCGTCGCCATGGCCTCCCTTAGGGACTCGGGGCTGTTCGGCCAGGCAGCTTAGGGAACAACAAAAACAACAACAACAAGGTTTTCTCTGCCCCAGTTAGAAATAGTAGAGAGATCAGAAGATAGGTGTTTTATGGCCTCCTTACGTGAGTTTTGGAGTTCCTGCTGTGAATGATATTGTGGAAGTCTAGTGGAATAGTGTAATATAGAGTCGTCAGCATATGAGTGAATGGGGCTGGATGTGCAGTTGAGAAGGTCGTTAATGAATAATAGGAAGAGAATTGGAGATAGGACAGAATCCTGAGGAACACCGGAGTTGATAGGTTGAGGAAGTGAACGGTAGCAGTCCACAACCAGTCCACAACCGCAGCTATGGAACGGCCGGAAAGGAAATTATAGACAAAGGCACAGATGAAGAGCTAGAAAGCGAAGGAGGGTAGTTTGGAAATGAGGGATTTTTGCCAGACTCTATTGGAGGCGTTCGATATGCCTAGCGCAACAGAAAATGCCTCGCCGAAATCCCGAATGGAGGATGACCGAGAGTTAGTAAGATAAGAAAGAATATCTCCAGTAGAGCGGCCTTTAAGGAAGCCATACTGGCAGTCTGAGAGTAGGTTATGGGAAGATGAATGCTTAAGAAGTTTTGAGGTAAGAATTGTTTAAAAAAAGATGCAAGAAACGAGAGCAATTGGACGATAGTTGAAGGGTTTGAACAGGTTGAATGAGAGCAAACTTCTAGCAAAAAGGAAAGACGTTAGAGGAGAGACAGAGATGGAAGAGTTTGCTTAGGCAGGGAGTCAGCATGGAAACACATTATTTTAGTACAACAGGAGGAATACCGTCCGGTCCATACGCCTTCTTAGTATTAAGCTCAGAGAGGGTGGAAGTACATCCTTGAAAGAGATTATGATGTTAGGCATAAGTAGGAGGAAGGGAGGTGGAGAGGGAGTGTGACGCATGTCGAGTATGAGCATGCTGTACAGAACGCCCAGTCAGGCCCCACCCTCGCTAGGATCGTCAGGGCAGGAACTTTGGCTGTAGTCTGTGTAGAGTTTCCTAACTCAGTTTATGTGAACCGTTGTACTATAAGTATTATCATTATGTATTTTGTTTTCTTCTAAGTCAACGAGTTCTATTTTATATCATTAGTTATAAGTATTGTGTGTGGGACTTATATACAATGATGAGAGAGAGAGTTATGTAACGACGGCCAGTGAGCGCGCCACGAGGTGTGTAGGCCTCACTCCCTCCTCCCTCCCCCCTTCCTCCCTCTCAGCGCGTGGGAAGTTCTTTGTCGATCCCAGATTGAGAGAGAATATGACGTCATGATTGCCAGTGGGCGGTCCTTAAGTAGTTTGAGATATGCCGCTAGAGGGCCGAGTATAAAAAGGGAGGTCCCGCCGCATTTTCCTTAGAACTCATCAGGCAAAGCGACCTCTCATATCCCTTGCAACTATCCATATTCTTCCGACTGATGTGAACTTTCTCTACTCTCTGAACAGCCTATCTTCTTCTCTTCTCGTCCCTGTTTAACCTCCATGACCCCTTTGGTGCAGATTTAGTCAGCCAAAGTATTATCGCTTGAGTTCTCACGAGATAAGTGCCTGTTAGATAGCCTATTTTGGAAGGGTCAACTAGAATAGGATTGATTGATGTTTGTTGCACTCGTATATGTATTTCCCTGTGTACTATTATTCATGTTCCTGTTTTCTGCTGGTTTAGGTAATGCTAGACTGGGATAGGGTTCCTCGAGTTGTGATTTCCTATGAGTGCTAGGTTGGTTGAACCAGCACAATTGCAACGGAGACGTGGGAAGCCTAGGGGGTCTTTTTGATTGTGTACCGTGGGAGTTTAGCACTGTGTTGCGAGTGAGGGCTTTTGCCTGTGCCACCCAACACTGTGCTATCTCATTTGCTTGACTTTGAGAGGATCGCCAGGAGAGAACCAGATACTAGTGATCTGGATCTCTCAAGAGAGCATCCCGTCAATTACCGTAATTTGGCCGCACAGTCTTAAGGACCTCGCTAGGCTACGAGCCGCTTGCTCAGCCATTGTCTCTTAACCTTAGATATCCCAGCTAGACTTTGCTCGACCAGCAGATACAGTATAGTATTGAAGCTTCTCCTTATGTATATTATTGTTTAAGCACTATTGATTTCATGTGTGGCACGCTTAGCTACTTCAGAGATTAGTGGCCCACGAGCACAATCTTAGTAGGCTATTGCCAGTGCATTGTCGGAGTACTTCTTCTTAATGTTTGCCATATCCTATTGCTTATTCTTATAATTCTTCTTATGTCAATTTAAAGCCTTTAATTACCAGTGAGTTATTCATTAAATTGCTGTTCAAAATCCGATACTTACTTCTTACGAGTATTCGAGAAGCATCTAACTTATCAGAAGATTCCTTGCTTGATGCTCGAGGACTATTGTTTAACGTAACGTAATAGTGCCGATCCGAAGTAGAGGGTGGAGGACTTCTTAAGTTCTTAGTTCAAGGGTGGATTACTTCGGCTTCGGCCAACACTATTCTTTAGTGTTGTAGTACTTTCTTCTTTGTTTGATTGTTGACCAGACTAGATAACTCCCGTCTTGTTATTAGTCTGTTGTGTGAAACGCTAGTACCGAGTTCTTGTATACCCCGTTATAGCAGATAGAACTCTGGAGGGTAGTGGCGTTTTTTGTTCGGCTGGCAGTACTCTGGGGTTGGGATCGTGTGTTTCCGTTGTGGCAGCGAGCCATACTCGAGTCCTGTGTAAGAGCCCAGTGTACCCGAGTGCCCGGTCGTAACAAATGGCGACCTTGCTTAGGATTTTGTGAACAGTATAATTTTTTGCAGAGTTGTACAACATTTGTTTGTTCGTACTTTAGCGTACATATTGAAGAATTTTTTTTTGTAAGGCAATTAGGAGAGCATTTAAGAGACTCCAGTTAATTTAGTAATTAGTGCTTACATAAGGGAGTTTAACACTTTTGTCTCGAGAATTTTTTGTGAACTTCAGTATGTCG
Source organism: Lithodes maja (assembly GCA_037953745.1). Lineage (NCBI taxonomy): Eukaryota > Metazoa > Arthropoda > Malacostraca > Decapoda > Lithodidae > Lithodes > Lithodes maja. The sequence goes on from JBAKBP010022449.1 coordinate 37,430, forward strand.
TGCCCTAGTACTGACGAGGAGCGAGAGATGCTAAGTGAGGAGGTGCCGTTAGTAACTAGTGAGGAGGATGCTAGACTTTTTGTGAGTAAGCAGTACCATGTGACGGAGGAGAGGCTGACTGGGGTGAATGTTTATGGCTTGCACCTGATAGCCAAGGTTTTGGGTCTATCCAATGTAGGAGGGATGTCCAAGGGGGAGCTGATTTCCTGGGTGTTGCGTGGGCGACATGGGGTTTCGGAGGAGAGGGCGTTTGGGGGGGTTCCTCCCCAGATCCCCTCTCACTCGACTCCCACAGTGCCGTCCACTCAAGTACCGGAGGTTAGCACCCTCCCACAGAGGGATGAGAATTGGAAGATTGGAGTGCCCTCGGGCGGTGCGTATGGTGGTTCCCCAGTTCTTGCCCCCCCTCCTTCAGTAGTGGCAGCTCCCTCTTCCTGCCTGTCTCCAGATATGATATTTAAACTTGAGCTTGCTAAAATTGAGGCTAGGAGGCAGGAGAATGATACTAGGAGGCATGAGATTGAGGTTGAGGCTAGGAAGCAGGAGAATGAGACTAGGAGGCATGAGATTGAGGCTGAGACTAGGAGGCATGAGGCTGAGCTTAGGTACGACTCAGAGAAATATTGTGCTCAAATAGATTTAGATAAGACTCGTGCAGAGTCGACAGGGACTCGGATGGGCCGTGAGGGCCAAGTAAGAGAACAGTCCTTGTCCCACTTAGTCAAATTGGTGCCGGCATTTAGTGAAACTGAAGTCACAGAATTTTTTAATCGTTTTGAGAAGAAGTGTAGGGAGCATAATTGGCCTGAGGAGAAGTGGGCAGCTCTAGTCTCCTCCAGACTTACGGGTAAGGGTCTGAAGGCTTATGATGCACTGCCTTTAGAGTTTTGCATTGACTACCCAGAATTGAAGAGAGCTGTCCTACGGGCATACGAGTTGCAACCAGAAACATATCGATTGAAGTTTCGGGGTGTTACAAAGACTAGGGAGGCGACCTTTCTTGAACATGCCCGGGACTTAAAAGATGCACTTACAAACTGGACACGTTCTGAGAAAGCTGAGACGGCCGAACAGTTGACTGAGCTGTTTCTGCTCGAGCAGTTTTATAAGTGTACAGGTGCAGAAATGACTTTAACTATTAAAGAAAAGAATCCAAAAACTCTACAGGAGGCAGCTGAGATGGCTGACCTCCGGCTATCATTAATTCGTGGGTGCGGGTCTGCCCAGCGTAGTGAGGCAGGTAACAAGGGGCGTGACGCCCCACCCCCCCGAGTTAGTAATATATCTTATGCAAACAAGTACAAGAGTTATGATACCAAGACTGACCACAAGAC
>JBAKBP010022450.1:0-38761 GCA_037953745.1 Lithodes maja
CTCCCACCCACCCAGCACCATCCACACCCTCCCACCCACCCAGCACCATCCACACCCTCCCACCCACCCAGCACCATCCACACCCTCCCACCCACCCAACACCATCCACACCCTCCCACCCACCCAACACCTTCCACACCCTCCCACCCACCCAACACCATCCACACCCTCCCACCCACCCAACACCATCCACACCCTCCCACCCACCCAACACCATCCACCGACATATATTTCAATCATATATATATATATATATATATATATATATATATATATATATAATACTTAAGGTTAACGGTCAAGGTCAAAGAACAAAAGAAGAGTGATAATAATTGTCTTTAAACTCTTCCTAAACTGTTTAACCCTTTGTGTACCGGTGACGTCATTTGTATTGTAGTCTAGCTATAATTAGACGATTTTGTGGAGCTTACGAAGGATCTGTGGTAGTAAAAATTGTTAATTAGGATAGTTGAAAGCCTGTTAATTTTATGGAGGCCCTTCATACACTAAATCAAATCGTCCTAATATCCAGTATGAAATGAAACCGACAGAACTGTACTGAACGGGTTACGTATCGTCACCAAATGTTGCTGGCAAATTTGGTTGGTCAATGCAACGATTGTCCAAATTTTGTGTTTTTGTTATTCAAAGGTCAAGGTGAATGTTGAAGGTCACAGATTATGGTAACTTTCTTTCTTATTTATATTTTAAATTTGAATTACACCATATTCAAATTGCTACAAAATAGTGTTTCGCTGACCTTATTATAGATAAATATTCCAATGGTTAAGATTCAATGTGATCTTAAATGTAATTATATATATATATATATATATATATATATATATATATATATATATATATATATATATATATATACTTCCAGGCGGACATGAACCACCAACAGTCAGGACGAGTGTCCATACTTTAATCCACTATACACAAGTATCCTCTATCACGCTGTGGTATAGTGGATTAAAGTATGGGTTGTTCTGACTGTCGGTGGTTCAAGTCCGGCTGTGAGCATAAAAAAAACATTTAGTACCGGTATATATATATCTATATATATACTGTATATGAACCGATTTTACCTAAGAGATTCAATGCTATTTGCAGAATAATTCTAGGTCGCAGAATTGCGTATGCATTTTTTTTTAGTAATGCGAAAACTGCACACCTACTTTATTATTATTATTATTATTATTATTAATCGTATTATTAATCGTATTATTAATCGTATTATTATTATTCTTTGCTGCCTCCCCTCTTCCCCTCCTCCTCCTCGTTGCCCTCCAAAGATTTATGGCCGCGCTGACTTGCTTGAAGGTCGGGAAGAAATTCTGACGCACTCACTCACATTAGGGTACCTGTATAAGAGGGTAGCGTCCATTTGACTTAGGGGATAGTGCTTGGTTTTTGGATAATTGTTTAGGCTATCTTCCTGCTAGACCTCCATCAAACTTAGAAAAACAACCCCTAGACCCCCTTTCAAATTAAATTTGCAAATTTGTCGGTACAAAAATTTCCTGGCCGAAGGCCTGTTCCTTCTAAAATTAGAGGTTAGCTTACGCTCGCCAGGAAATAATCGACACCTATAGGGCACGAAAGGTTTTAATATTGCTAAAACAATGAGGCGGGTCTCAAAATCGCCAAACTAACGGAACGAATGTCTTAAGACCTCAAAACTAATAAGCTAAACATGAGGGAGAAGGGGGTCCAAAAAAAGCGAGTACTACCCCCATACGGACCCCATATTGTTTCTATCCCACACTTTTCGGTAAATATTTAGTTTTACACCGGGGACGATTTTTACAAGTATTTTTTAGTTTTTTTCCTTGTTTTTGGGTTTTTTAGTTGTGTTTTTTTATGAACCCCATCGGAAAATGCAAAACAAGTCTTATCCATCAATCTTAAGACACGGCCCCCGATAGTGGGGAGGGCTATGAAGATCAGGGAAATTGCGGGTTAAGAGGCGTAAATAAAGGGGTAATATTGGAAGAACTCTGAAAATAAAATATTGAAAAGTAACAAAAGATGAAAATGAAAAAATCCTAACCTAACCTAACCTAACCGCACCAACGCAACAGCAAATGGAGATCGGGTGAGCCGTGCGAGATTTAGGGATTTTTTTTAGACATTTAGGGATTTTTTTATAATGAATTACCGACGGGGTGGACATATATGGCAATGAAGTACATGACCTAACAAACATATTTGTCTAAATAATATATCGATGGTTTCGACCCGGTGTAGAAATAAATAAATTCCCACTTTTCCTTATAGCACACCATTATTTGAACACTTTATTTTGAAGCTTGTATACCTTATGTTATTCTATTTATACCTTATGTTATTCTATTTATACCTTATGTTATTCTATTTATACCTTATGTTATTCTATTTATACCTTATGTTATTCTATTTATACCTTATGTTATTCTATTTATACCTTATGTTATTCTATTCTTTGTTGCCATCCACATATTTACTAGTTATCACTCAAGGCACTTAAATCCCCGGGCGCCATGTTGTTTCTGACTCCCGGGACCCCCTATGTCACTACTCTCTCTATAAAGGCACTCTAGGTCCCCGGGCGCCATATTGTTTCTGACTCCCGGGACCCCCTATGTTGCTACTCTCTCTATAAAGGCACTCTAAGGTCCCCGGGCGCCATATTGTTTCTGACTCCCGGGACCCCCTATGTCGCCACTCTCTCTATAAAGGCACTCTAAGGTCCCCGGGCGCCATATTGTTTCTGACTCCCGGGACCCCCTATGTCGCTACTCTCTCTATAAAGGCACTCTAACTCACACCAGCCAGGGGCCTTCCAGTTCACAGATTCTGGGCAATTGCCAAAGGTGAGAGAGTTACATTATATATTTAATGGTTTAAACTTTTAGCCCTTAAACTATTATGACGCTTTATCGCAGTTTATCATCAGACGATTTTATACAGCTTAGGAAGGATCTGTGGGAGTTAAAGGGGAGAAGACTATCTCAATTATCTCTCTGATTTCCATATACCCTTCCTAATCGTCTGCTAATAGCAAGAAGACCGAACCGAAATGTGTAATAGTATCTTGAAATCCAGCACCGCCTTCACTCATATACTTCTTAACTCCATCCTTCCATCTCTCATTCGGTCTACCTCTCCCTCTCAGTCCTTCCACCTCACTCTCGTACACTCTTTTAGTCATTCTCTCGCTTCCAATACGTTAGGTATATTTATTTAAAAACTTATATACATACTCAATTATCTAGCAGAGTAATGTAAAATAGGCAATAGTTAAATAACTCATCAGAACAGAACATGTGCTATATATCTCAATAGTGTGTTTGATGTGCTATATATCTCAATAGTGTGTTTGATGTGCTATATACTGTATCTCAATAGTGTGTTTGATGTGCTATATATCTCAATAGTGTGTTTGATGTGCTATATATCTCAATAGTGTGTTTGATGTGCTATATATCTCAATAGTGTGTTTGATGTGCTATATATCTCAATAGTGTGTTTGATGTGCTATATATCTCAATAGTGTGTTTGATGTGCTATATATTTCAATAGTGTGTTTGATGTGCTATATATCTCAATAGTGTGTTTGATGTGCTATATATTTCAATAGTGTGTTTGATGTGCTATATATCTCAATAGTGTGTTTGATGTGCTATATATCTCAATAGTGTGTTTGACGTGCTATATATCTCAATAGTGTGTTTGATGTGCTATATATATCAATAGTGTGTTTGATGTGCTATATATCTCAATAGTGTGTTTGATGTGCTATATATCTCAATAGTGTGTTTGATGTGCTATATATCTCAATAGTGTGTTTGATGTGTTATATATCTCTATAGTGTGTTTGATGTGCTATATATCTCAATAGTGTGTTTGATGTGCTATATATCTCAATAGTGTGTTTGATGTGCTATATAACTCAATAGTGTGTTTGATGTGCTATATATCTCAATAGTGTGTTTGATGTGCTATATATCTCAATAGTGTGTTTGATGTGCTATATACTGTATCTCAATAGTGTGTTTGATGTGCTATATATCTCAATAGTGTGTTTGATGTGCTATATATCTCAATAGTGTGTTTGATGTGCTATATATCTCAATAGTGTGTTTGATGTGCTATATATCTAAATAGTGTGTTTGATGTGCTATATATCTCAATAGTGTGTTTGACGTGCTATATATCTCAATAGTGTGTTTGATGTGCTATATATATCAATAGTGTGTTTGATGTGCTATATATGTCAATAGTGTGTTTGATGTGCTATATATGTCAATAGTGTGTTTGATGTGCTATATATCTCAATAGTGTGTTTGATGTGTTATATATCTCTATAGTGTGTTTGATGTGCTATATATCTCAATAGTGTGTTTGATGTGCTATATATCTCAATAGTGTGTTTGATGTGCTATATAACTCAATAGTGTGTTTGATGTGCTATATATCTCAATAGTGTGTTTGATGTGCTATATATCTCAATAGTGTGTTTGATGTGCTATATACTGTATCTCAATAGTGTGTTTGATGTGCTATATATCTCAATAGTGTGTTTGATGTGCTATATATCTCAATAGTGTGTTTGATGTGCTATATATCTCAATAGTGTGTTTGATGTGCTATATATCTAAATAGTGTGTTTGATGTGCTATATATCTCAATAGTGTGTTTGATGTGCTATATATATCAATAGTGTGTTTGATGTGCTATATATCTCAATAGTGTGCTTGATGTGGTATATATCTCATTAGTGTGTTTGATGTGATATATATCTCAATAGTGTGTTTGATGTGCTATATATCTCAATAGTGTGTTTGATGTGATATATATCTCAATAGTGTGTTTGATGTGCTATATATCTCAATAGTGTGTTTGATGTGTTATATATCTCAATAGTGTGTTTGATGTGCTATATATCTCAATAGTGTGTTTGATGTGTTATATATCTCAATAGTGTGTTTGATGTGCTATATACTGTATCTCAATAGTGTGTTTGATGTGCCATATATCTCAATAGTGTGTTTGATGTGCTATATATCTCAATAGTGTGTTTGATGTGCTATATATCTCAATAGTGTGTTTGATGTGCTATATATCTCAATAGTGTGTTTGATGTGCTATATATCTCAATAGTGTGTTTGATGTGCTATATATCTCAATAGTGTGTTTGATGTGCTATATACTGTATCTCAATAGTGTGTTTGATGTGCTATATATCTCAATAGTGTGTTTGATGTGCTATATATCTCAATAGTGTGTTTGATGTGCTATATATCTCAATAGTGTGTTTGATGTGCTATATATCTCAATAGTGTGTTTGATATGCTATATATCTCAATAGTGTGTTTGATGTGCTATATATGTCAATAGTGTGTTTGATGTGCTATATATGTCAATAGTGTGTTTGATGTGATATATATCTCAATAGTGTGTTTGATGTGCTATATATCTCAATAGTGTGTTTGATGTTCTATATACTCTATCTCAATAGTGTGTTTGATGTAGAAATATGTTTTTAGCAAGGCATATAACATACCGTCCTTAAGGGGGTAGTACTTGATTTTTCTGGACGCCTTTCTCCCTCATGTTTAGCATATTAGACGTTCGTTCCGTTAGTTTGGTGATTTTGAGACCTTTTGCCTCATTTTGTTGTCAATATTAAGACCTTTAATTCGTGCCCTTTAGGTGTCGATTTTTTCCTGGCGAGTGATAGCGAGCCTCTAATTTTAGAAGGAACCGGCATTTGGCCGTGACATTTTTCTACCGAAAAATTTACACATTTATCTTGAAAGGGGGTCTAGGGGGTGTTTTTCTAAGCTTGATGGAGGTCTAGCGAGGAAACTAAACAATATATCAATAAATACACATATTGACCAAAAAACCAAGCACTACCCCCTTAAGCATGTCACAATATTTCGTGTTGTCAAAATATATATATCAAAGAAATGCAAAGGAAATCCTCAGTTACATACAGTCTTGTTTGTGACGTCTGACAAATAACATGCTGACACTCTTGAAAGCAAACACACTGGATCAAAGCTGTTTCCGCTGGCTAGATGTACAGTTGCCCACGTAAGTTCTGTTCCTTGTTTTGATCTTATGTAGGAAAGTAAAATAGTATGATTGAAAATGCGAGTGTAGTTTCTGTACTTTTTTTCTGGGTGTGGTGTCCCGAGTTCGAATCCTGGGAGGACCTTATGCTTTCATTAGTTTATTCAAGTGCATTGGGGTTTGTAATTGATGATTAATGTTAAGAACGGGGTGTTACTTAATTACCTGTTGACTAATTAGATGAGTTAACGACTGCATAAGAAACTATACTCGTACTTCAATCACGTGCATTATATTTCCATGTATAAGATAATGGAGAAGAACAGAACGTATGTGGCCAACTGTACGGTAGCGCTAATAAGTCATGTCTCAGCTATCATAACGTTTGGCTCGTATTAATGTCTGTCAGAAGCTGAATAGGGTAGGAAGTTGTAGGAAAATGTTTGGATATCTCACTCGAAACGAATAAATCTAGTTTTAGATATTGCTGATACCAATTATCGATCAAAATATACTTGGTGGCGAGACATCACTTATTAGGCCGACTGTACAAATCGTGTTTGTTGAAATCAGGCAAGATGCATCGTCCGTGCTTGTTAACTCATTTTTGCTTTGTGATCTCGTTTTGCACAAGTCAGTGGTTTCCTGTGATGTAGAGTTCCTTTATATAGAGGGTAGCTTCATAGTGGGCCGTAGGAGTCTGACACAATATGGCTCCCGTGGACTTAACTGTGCCCTATTAATTGTAGGTTCATGGCTAGCGACATAATAAGATGCATAAGTAGAATACTAAATGTTGCTACGGTACCATCACCCAATAATAGGTATATCAGCTGATAAATAGGTTTACAACTAATGGTGTGCTATATGGTGTAAAACGTCAGGTAGAAACAATATGGCGTTTATAAGTCAGGTTGACACTACCCTCACGTATACAGGTACCCTACTGTGAAATGCCGTGGACTTGCTCAACATTTTGGAGAATGAAGGAGCTTCAGTAGTGTGTGAATTCTGCTTCCTATATACAGTATATACTGTATATACTGTATATATATATATATATATATACAGTATATATATGAATTACCTGATTGTCTTACTTGAACCTTTTCAGAATACGTGGACGCATTTAAAATTAATGTGTTGGCTATTATTAGACGATACTATTCAGAGCCGCGGCGGTCGAGTGGAGAGTGCGCTCACGTGTGAATCTGCTTGACCCCTGGGTCCAATCCCAGCCAATGCGGACATTTAGTGGGTGTGGTAGTACGTCCTTGCGTGTTTCACATGCTCGCACCCAGTCGGGAGACAGCTCGATGACGTATACTGACTAATGACATACACATCAAAGCCATTCCAACACCTCTATCTACCTACAACACCTCTTCTTTGCTATCTACACTTCCCAGCCGTATGGTCCTAGTGTACTGTCTCATGGCGTAATGGGATTCCAAATGTAAGATATTAAGAATGTGTATGGAATTCAGAGGGTACCGGTATACTGAAATAGTGTTTACCCTTTTACGTTACTTACAATCATCCAATGATAGCCAGAATAAACTGTCAAAATGCGTTTATCTCCTCGTAGGATTAACTGTAAATTTTCAGGAAAAGGTATGATATGTACAGTTGGCCGAATACATTTGTGTCCACTCAGCGATTTTATGTACGAGAGGAAATATTGTATGATTGAATTAGGAGTATCATTTCCTATGCAGTAGTTAATATATGGTTATATCAAGGGGCAGGTACTCGCTTTTTCTGGACCCCCTTCTCCCTCATGTTCAGCTTATTAGTTTTTGAGATTTTGAGACGTTCTTTCCGTTAGTTTGGCGATTTTGAGACATTTTTCCCCATTCATTTGTCAATATTAAGACCTTTCGTGCAGTTTAGGTGTCGATTTTCCTGGCGAGCGATAGCGAGCCTGTAATTTAGGAAGGAACCGGCCTTCCGTCGAGCCATTTTTCTACCGAAAACAATTATATATTTATCTTGAAATGGGGTCTATGGGGTGTTTTTTTTTTTTTACATTTTCTATATAAAAATGTCCCAGCCGAACGCTGGTTTCTCTAAACATTACATGCTCGCTATCGCTCGCCAGGAAAAAATCGACGCCTAAATTGCACGAAAGGTCTTGATATTGGTATAGAAATGGGACGGAAGGTTTTAAAATCGACAAACTAATGGGGTGAACATCTTAAAATCTGAGAACTAATGGGGCTAAACATGAGGAAGAAGTGGGACCCGAAAAACGACCCATTTCCCCTTAACCCCTTCAGCACGATGACGCCTTTTTACCTTTGATTCTGACTAAAATTAAGACGATTTTATGCAGTTTAAGAAGGACCTTATATTAAGCAAAGGGTTTACTGAGATCGCCTTTACCCCTTTGAGTTCTAGATGTAGATACTAAGCTAATTAAAATCGTCAGAATATTATGAAAATTACGTCATAGTGGTGAAGGGGTTAAAGGATGAATTCAAAGGGTTAAGAGCGGCAGGCTGTCGGACGCTGCTGCCGCCTTCGCCACTGCCTGCCGTATATAGTGCACCTCCTGCAGGTCCCGCTCCATGAAGAACAGAAGGTTATCGCTACCGTCGTAATACAGGTCCTTATTCCTCGCTTGCAATTGGGCGTACTGAACGAGGAGATTCTTGATGGGCTCGGTGAACTCTTCGCTTCGTGGAGTTCCTTCAGCATCTCTCTCGTATGCACCCGTTTGGCATCCCTTGGTACAAAGGAGTACAAAGGAGTACAAAGGAAATCAAGCAACAACAGATCTAGTGACCCTTCTAGGCTGCTTGTCCTCCAAAACACTGAGCATCAAGTGTCCAAACAGTGGTTTAGAGTGGGTAAGGGAACATTGGAAAGGGAACTACTGCCCTGCCACTAACGTGGCAGGACTAGGAAGTTAGTAGGGGACATATGGGTTAGTAACTGAGGGGAGGATAAAGTTATTCATTTACAAACGCAGTCAGTCGCGGGTTTGATGCGAGATATTTGTCTAGGCGGAATTTAAATGAATCAACGGTGCTGCAGTCTATAACGTCTCGGGGAAGCCCATTCCACAAGTTGACAACTCGATTGAAGAAGAAATTCTTAGATTCGTGCGAGTTAAAGTTTCCCAGCGTGTAATTAGATTGGTCGATAGTGAAGTACTTACTACAGTTCATATTGTCGATGCCTTTGATGATTTTGAACACTTGAATTAAGTCGCCTCTTAATCTGCGCTGGGTTAAAGGAAATAGATTTAATTCTCTAAGACGCTAGGCTAGCCCTGATTTTTTGCGTTAGGGTATATCTTGTTTATAATATACTGTAGTTGATCCCATCGTCCACTTGGCTTCTTATGTGTCCAAAGAAAGTCTTGGTATTCTCGAGCGTCCCAGGCATTTGGCTACTGGCTTCTCTCCTCATGTAATTGACCCGGACCCCTCATTATCTTCCTCGTCTTCAATTAGTGCTTCATCACTGTCATATTCGGTGGTGGTAATTCGTCCATAATAATCTCTTGCGGTATCTCTGTGTCTAACCAGGGCTTCCTCTAACCTGTTGCTACTAACCAAGAGCGGGTCATCTTTTGGGTCCTCACGCTCTGCTGGTCTCTCATTACGGGCTGCATCAAGGGCACGCCACTGAGCACGACCCATGAGATTAAAACGAAGGATGATGTTTGGAAGCCATTCTCCTCTTTACCAGTTAAAATTGAGAATACATCATCCGCATCATTTTCGATATACAACTCATCCTCAAGGCTTGTCTCATCTTTCTCAAACTCCCTATCTCGAAAATGCTAACCTGTTTTCTCTAAGGCTTCTTAAATTGTGACGCTTCAAGATATCGAAGTCCAGATTATCAAGATCAATGCGATCAGCAGCCATTACTGTTTATACTGTATAATACTGTTAAACTTGTGTCAGACGAGGACTTTTTCCTGCAATTGTCGATGAACAAGTTTTTTGTCGTGAGATTTTGATGTTTTTTTCCACAGTGGAATCGGAAACTAGACTGAAGGTAGATTATGTTAGGTGGATAAATTCTTATACAACAGCGATTTTAAAGTTGCCAGACTACAATTATTGCTCGTAAACAAATTACGAAATAATCGTTTGTGTGACACTGCCTTAAAACAACTCAATCTCTATAAGAAGAAAATGAGCAGGTATAGTATATAATATTTTTTAATTAATGTGTAGGCCGTTACTATATCTAATTTCCAAGCTGCCTATAGATTGGCAACCGTCAAAATATCAGATTACGTGACTAGTGATGATGATGGTGAATATAGTAGTATTAGTAGTGATGGTGGTGGTGATTGTAGTAATGATGGTGATTTTGATAGTAATAGTGATTATGATGATGGTTATTATGGGAGTGGTGATAGTGATGACGGTCGTGATTGTGGTCGTATTTGTGATAGTGGTGGTGATTACGGTAGTAGTAGTGATTATGATGGTGATTATGGTAGTAGTAGTGATGATGATGGTGATGATTATGGCAATAGTAGTGAAGATGATGGTGATTACATTAGTATAAGATAATTTAGTAGTGATAGTAAATAGTCCATTCTTTATAAATAGGCGAGAAATCTTACCCTATATCCTCTGGAAAAAAAAGAAAAAAAAAGAAGGCCAGAACCAATGGGCTGTAAAATGCCAGGAAGTTGAGGTGATGGAGAGGGGGGGGGGGGGGGGGGTATTTGTGGTGGTGATGTCTGTTGTCGTCTTTCAAACCACTACCAACCAAATACGAGTTGGAGGTCTTTGTTGAGTCGGACAGAAAACTAACAATGCGCGGGAACAATAGACGAAATACTCAAAGCAGGTACACACAAAGATGAAACACACACACACACACACACACACACACACACACACACACACACACACACACACACACAGCCCGTAGCCTAGTAGGTAGAGCTCTCGTCTCACACACGAGGGGTCGGGGGTTCAATCCCCGGCCGGGCGGAGACAAATTGGGCTTGTCTCCTTTCATGTGTTAGCCTCAGTTCACCTAGCTGTAAATAGGTACCTGGAATAAGTGGACGACGTTGTGACGTCCCATCTGGGGTTGGCAAAAATGGTACAAGGCGAGATGGGTATCATATGGTTCAGCTAAGCTGATGGCTACCTAAGCCTTCGGGCGAGACGGTACCGTCTATAGTGAGAATGGTACCATACAGATCCACCCTAAGCCTTCGTTTCCGATGTCGCCAATTGGCTAAAAATACAGACTACACACACATCCACAGCCATTCCAACGATACATATAACACCTACACATATAGGAGGTGGGAAATAACGAGCATGCTCACTCCCGCAATACAACTAGAGTAAGTACAACTAGAGTAAGTACACACACACGAGAGATGTTCCTTTGACTGTTACCCCGCTCCTAATGGACATAACAGAGTTCATAAACATGAAAGGTAAAACAAACAAAAAATACATACCTAAAAAACCGGTTAGCAGGCCACTTCGCCTCATTACCACTTCGCCTTGGTCTCTTCGCCTTATGACCACAACGCCTTACAACCATTTCGCCTTGTAACCACTACGCCTCACGACAACAACGCCTCAGCTCCAGTTCGCCTCACGCTTTCTTACCGCTTCACCTCTCTACTAATTTGACGCACAATTTGAACGATGTACATTAGTTTTTGATAGTTATGATTTGGATTCGTCTCGCCGTTGCGGTTTCAATGGTGTAATTATTTTTATAATTTTGACAATTGTTTAGGCCCAAGAGGCATATTATAAAGTTTAAAAACTCCATAGGCGAGTTATTTATGTACGGATTTTATTTAAATTTATACCATAAGTACACTTTGGCAAGCTGAATCGAATGACGCAAACATAATTAAAATCGGACAATTAGTTTAGGATTTTGATTTTGACTTGGGCTTCCTGGAGGGCCCAGGGGACCGTTTTTTGTACTTTAAAAGTTCTCTGTAGCCCAAACTATAAGTCCTAGGAATTCTAACTGGTGCCATTCGTTTTTTCTCGCCGAGCTGCTTCTAGACATGGTCGTAGATTTCATTTTCGCACAGCCATTCGCCCAGAATCGAAAATATTTTGGTCGAAAAACTTTGGGTTTGCCCAGACAAATCGGTGATTTTGGTCCAATTTTGACTTGTCAATATTATTACATATTTGGATTCATCTCGCCGTTGCGGTTTCAATGGTGTAATTATTTTATTTAAATTTTGATTTTTTTTTTTAGACCCAAGAGGTCTATTTTAAAGTTTAAAAACTCCATAGGCGAGTTATTTATGTACGGATTTTATTTAAATTTATACCATAAGTACACTCTGGCAAGCTGAATCGAATGACGAAAACAGAATTAAAATCGGACTATTAGTTTAGGATTTTGATTTTGACTTGGGCTTCCTGGAGGGCCCAGGGGACCGTTTTTTGGACTTTAAAAGTCCTCTGTAGCCCAAACTATAAGTCCTAGATAATTCTAACTGGTGCCATTCGTTTTTTCTCGCCGAGCTGCTTCTAGACATGGTCGTATATTTCATTTTCGCCCAGCCATTCGCCCAGAATCGAAACTTGCCCAGGCAAATCGGTGATTTTGGTCCAATTTTGACTTGTCAATATTATTACATATTTGGATTCGTCTCGCCCTTGCGGTTTCAATGGTGTAATTATTTTTTTAAATTTTGACAATTTTTTAGGCCCAGGAGGCATATTTTAAAGTTTAAAAACTCCATAGGCTTGTTAATAATGTACCGATTTTATTTAAATTTATACTATAAGTACACTTTGGCAAGCTGAATCGAATGACGCAAACATAATTTAAATCGGACCATTAGTTTAGGATTTTGATTTTGACTTGGGCTTCCTGGAGGGCCCAGGGGACCGTTTTTTGGACTTTAAAAGTCCTCTGTAGCCCAAAATATAAGTCCTAGAGAATTCTAACTGGTGCCATTCGTTTGTTCTCGCCGAGCTGCTTCTAGACATGGTCGTAGATTTCATTTTCGCCCAGCCATTCGCCCAGAATCGAAAATATTTTGGTCGAAAAACCTTGGCAAATCGGTGATTTTGGTCCAATTTTGATTTGTCAATATTATTACATATTTGGATTCGTCTCGCTGTTGCGGTTTCAATGGTGTAATTATTTTTTTAATTTTGACCAATTTTTTAGGCCCAATTGGCCTATTTTAAAGTTTAAAAACGCCATAGACATAAGAACATAAGAACAAAAGAAAATTAGAGTCTGCAAAAAGCCGATCGGCCCATACAAGGCAGATCCCTGTCACACCCAACCCCAATTACAAGGCCCAATTATAGACCCATCTCACTAATACCTTGAGTACTGACCCCACCAAAACGGTCAGAGATTAACACAAGATTACGGGGTCTGCTGAGCGCCGATTGGCCCACACTTGGTAGATCCCCCTCACACCTAACCCATCTCGTCCATATGCCTATCTAATTTCATCTTAAAGCTCCCTATTGTTCTTGATCCCACTATATCACTTGGTAGCCTATTCCACCCATCTACAACTCTGTTACCAAACCAATATTTGCCTATATCTTTTCTGAAACGAAATTTATCTAATTTGAAACCATTTGTACAGTTATTTCGCTATCACTGAGCTTTAGTACATTTTTCATGTCTCCTTTATTAATTCCACTAACCCACTTGAATACCTCTATCATGTCACCTCTAACTCTGCGTCTCTCTAACGAATGTAAGCCTAATTTCTTCAACCTTTCTTCATACGGAAGATTTCTAATATTATGGATAATTTTTGTCATTCTACGTTGTACTCTCTCCAATGAATCTGTCCATTCTGTAATAAGGACACCAAAATTGAACAGCATAATCCATAATAGACGAATTATTTTTGTACGGATTATGTTTAAATTGATGCCTTAAGTACACTTTGACAAGCTGAATCGAATGACGCAAACATAATTAAAATCGGACCATTAGTTTAGGATTTTGATTTTGACTTGGGCTTCCTGGATGGCCCAGGGGACCGTTTTTTGGACTTTAAAAGTCCTCTGTAGCCCAAAGTATAACTCTAGATAATTCTAACTGGTGCCATTCGTTTGTTCTCGCCGAGCTGCTTCTAGACATGGTCGTATATTTAATTTTCGCCTAGCCATTCGCCCAGAATCGAAAATATTTTGGTCGAAAAACCTTGATTTTGGTCCAATTTTGACTAGTCAATATTATTACATAATTATTTGGATTCGTCTCGCCGTTGCGGTTTCAATGCGGTAATTATTTTTTTAATTTTGACAATTTTTTAGGCCCAAGAGGCCTATTTTAAAGTTTAAAAACTCCATAGGCGAGTTATTTATGTACGTATTTTATTTAAATGTATACCATAAGTACACTTTGGTAAGCTGAATCGAATGACGCAAACAGAATTAAAATCGGACCATTAGTTTAGGATTTTGATTTTGACTTGGGCTTCCTGGAGGGCCTAGGGGGACCGTTTTTTGGACTTTAAAAGTCCTCTGTAGCCCAAACTATAAGTTCTAGAGAATTCTAACTGGTGCCATTCGTTTTTTCTCGCCGAGCTGCTTCTAGACATGGTCGTAGATTTCATTTTCGCCCAACCATTCGCCCAGAACCGAAACTTGCCCAGGCAAATCGGTGATTTTGGTCCAATTTTGACTTGTCAATATTATTACATATTTGGATTCGTCTCGCCGTTGAGGTTTCAATGGTGTAATTATTTTATTTAAATTTTGACTTTTTTTTAGGCCCAAGAGGCCTATTTTAAAGTTTAAAAACTCCATAGGCGAGTTATTTATGTACGGATTTTATTTAAATGTATACCATAAGTACACTTTGGCAAGCTGAATCGAATGACGCAAACATAATTAAAATCGGACCATTAGTTTAGGATTTTGATTTTGACTTGGGCTTCCTGGAGGGCCCAGGGGACCGTTTTATGTACTTTAACACTAGATTAGCGGGCTAGCGGTTTATTTATATGTACCGCCCAGCGGGGTGTTTTTAGCCAAAATAGGGCTGTTTACGTGATCATTTTCATGCCTAAATAAGACCCAGAGCGTAAAACAAGCTTGTATCCCTGAAAGGGCATAAACAGAGCTTTCCAATGACACCATAACGATCCTTTTATGACGGCTAGTTTTCTTGCAACAACCGCGCAACGCGAGTGCAAAAAGCATGTAATTCGGTACTTTCCCCATACAATTCAGTATGTAGCGAGTGAGAGAGGGAGGGAGGAGGTGGGATTCGTGTCAGTAGGTTCGCCGCGGTGGTCTGGAGCAGTCATACGCTCGCTACTCTCCTGCCACCACTTGTCTTTCTCTCTCAGCAACATTACGTGCTGAAATTGCCACACGACCTATGTCGCGCGCCGCCAGATAGTCCAGATTTATTATACTCGACTTATGTTGCGCGCCGACACTTAGGGGTTAAAAGTCCTCTGTAGCCCAAACTATAAGTCCTAGAGAATTCTAACTGGTGCCATTCGTTTTTTCTCGCCGAGCTGCTTCTAGACATGGTCGTAGATTTCAGTTTTGCCCAGCCATTCGCCCAGAATCGAAAATATTTGCCCAGGCAAATCGGTGATTTTGGTCCAATTTTGACTTGTCAATATTATTACATATTTGGATTCGTCTCGCCGTTGCGGTTTCAATGGTGTAATTATTTTATTTAAATTTTGATATTTGTTTAGGCCCATGAGGCCCATTTTAAAGTTTAAAAACTCCATAGGCGAGTTATTTATGTACGGATTTTATTTAAATTTATACCATAAGTACACTTTGACCAGCTGAATCGAATGACGCAAACATAATTAAAATCGGACCATTAGTTTAAAGTTTTGATTTTGACTTGGGCTTCCTGGAGGGCCCAGGGGACCGTTTTTTGGACTTTAAAAGTCCTCTGTAGCCCAAACTATAAGTCCTAGAAAATTATAACTGGTGCCATTCGTTTTTACTCGCCGAGCTGCTTCTAGACATGGTCGTATATTTCATTTTCCCCCAGCCATTCGCCCAGAATCAAAAAATATTGTGGTCGAAAAACTTTGGGTTTTTGACCAAAATTTTCGGCCCAGGCAAATCGGTGATTTTGGATCTCCACCCGCCATTTCCTAATTAGCCTGCGGCTCGCCACGCCTACCCGCCTTCCCCCTGGTATTTCTCAGGATTACTTGACTTTAAAAAAAAATAATATATATATATATACGGTATATATATATATATATATATATATATATATATATATATATATATATATATATTGTGACGCTTCTGCATAATAGCCACGTGCGGGCATGCGCGCGCGTCGGCTGCCCAGCCGTTTAGAAACCGGCTGGCGGCAGCCGGCCGGCCGGCTTTTCCTTAGTATATATCCTACGACAATGTAACTAATGTCTGCGATATTCTTATGTTGTTTCACAGCTTGTAGCTGCCCTTATTCTTAACCAATGCATCTTAGTATATTTTATTCTCGATAGTTGATTGTTTCATTATAATATATAAGATGTAAGTTTAGTGAGAGTGGGAGGAGACGAGCGGGAGAGAAAGACCGGCTGGGGGACGTTGCTTCGCGCGGAGAGTCTAGCTTGGGACGAGCCTGATGTGCCACATGCATTTGTTCGCAACGTTAGGCTTAGTTTCGACTCAGCACGGGGTAGACGATTTTGACCCGGCAACTGTGTTGAGTGTTGCCAAGCCTGGGATGTATTCTGCATGCCTAGGGCGGGGTCCAGACAGATTCAAGACTCAGAGCTCACCTCACTGTCGCACCCTTCGGACCCCCTTGATATCTATCCCTCTCAACCCCACTTAGAAACTTTCTCTCTTACTTTGTATACCTTCCTTCCACTACTTCACCAATCTATATAATTATCCCTTCCCCTTGATAGACCTTATATCTATTATTGTATTAACGACGAGCTCTCAGATAACTAGATAGGATTTTGGGCCTTATGCAGAGATGTAATTGTTAATGAGACCTAGGAAGCTTTTTTGTTGTCTCATATTTGGTGGTTTCATGCTTGCTAGTGTGTTCTTGTGTCAGGTTAGCAGGGGCTAGAGCGGAGGGGAGGCTTTTTGCGATCCTTAAGTAAAGTCTGCTGGTGCGAGTCCTGTGGACCCGCACGACTTTACTAGGATACCCGTGGGAGTCTGGGGGCATTTTCTTGTCTGTGTCCCTGTGTGTCTAGTGTTGTGTTGTGTGAGGGCCCTTGCCTAGTCCACTCAGCACTGCGCTAGCACGTCTTGCTTTTGTTTTAGGGTCGCCAGGAGAGAGTCAGATACTTGCGATCTGAGTCTCTCAAGAGAGCACCCTTTCAATTAGAGTAATTTGGCGCACAGACTTGGGAACTTCCCTAGGCTAGAGCAGGTGGCTCAGCCCGGGTATCCGAAGCCTATATCCTTCCAGCTAGACCTCTGCCACCTGGCAGATTAACAGCTAGGTGTTTATGATCTCTGTATGCTTGTTATTGTGCCACAGTTTACCGTTTTTGTGAGCATTGTGAGTCAGGGTGTGGCTTAGAGACTCTGTCCGAGCAGGCTTGCCTGACTAAGAGTGAGAAGCACACCTGTATGTGGTTATGTTGCGAGTTGCTGCCTTTATTTAATTATACCTATGCCATTATACACTGTATGGCCTATCACTAGTATTTATTCCTGCTTATGAGTTAAGAGTTCTCTAAATCCGTAACGTACTTTCTTTGCTAAGCATCAGATCCTACAGTAGCCACATGCAGTTTAGAAACCCGCATCTTGTCTACCTGTACGATGTTTTGAGGACTGTTTGCTTTCACCTTCTTTCACGCAGGGGTGATTAGTTGTATTAATTAACGTAACGTTAAATGTGCTTTCTTCTAGTTTGTTATTAAATTGTTTCTGCAATTTAATTCCGTTATCTATCTATTCCTTGAAGCTTTAAGTCAACTTAATTGTGTGATCTTTTATATAGCCTGCTTGACTATCAGCAGTCTATAGAGCGTGCACCCTGTAACCGAGTCATAGGATACCTTGTTGTCCAGGCAGGACTCCTGACGGTTTAGGGTGGCTTGTTGCCTGGGTTTATAGATAAGGGTTGGATCTAGCGTTTTCCGTTGTTGCTTGTTGCCGCACACCTAGTCCAATAGAAAGAGCCCAGTGTTTATATATTCCAGGACGTAACAAATGGCGACCTTGCATAGGATTTACTGAACAGAGGAATATAGTGGTCATTTGTTTTGAGATTCCTTATGATTAGAGGAATACAGTGGACATAGATTTTTTTTTTGGAGCAACCAATATAATACATTAAAGACTTTAAATAACATTAGTATATACATACTTGCATAGGAGATAAGGCACATTCTATAACCGTGATAATTACTGCAGTACACAAACATGTCTAATACATCAGAACACAGTGATGGGTCAGGTCACGATACGGGCTCGGAGGGAGAAAGACCTGTGGAGTGGCTAGTCGATAGCGAGGAGGGTGCTAGAAGATTTTTAGAGGTGCCCCTTACCGCTGCCAGGGCGTTGAAGCTGAATAAGTATGGCTTAAAGTGTGTGGCAGGTCTTCAGGGTCACCAGGGTTTAAGTGGCATGAGGAAAGATCAGCTGAGGACTTTGATATTGGGTTTAGAAGGGAGAGATCTGGGTGGAGAGGCGACTGGGGGCCCCGGTTGCCAGCCCCCCCCTCCACTCTACCCCCGTATCAAACGTCAGGGTGCCTGAATTTAGTACATACCCCCAAGTTGATGGTCAATGGCAGCGTGGAATTCAATCACAGGGACCCTCTCCAATAAATGCACCTTCCTCTCCTCAAGGGTTGACTCCAGATTTGTTGTTTCGGCTTGAGATGGCCAAGGTTGAGGCTACCGAAAGACAGGCTAGAGCTCAGGTCGAGGCTGCCGAGAGACAGGCTAGTGTGCAGGCTGAGGTTGCTAGAGCTCAGGCTGAGGCCGCAGAGAGAACAGCTATACGAGAGGCTGAACTGCAGGCAGAGTCTACTAGGTATCGGGCTGACAGGGAGCTGGAGAGATCTCGAGTGGAGGTAACAGGGCGAAATATTGGGGGAGGTAACAGACATCGGGACCAATCATTGTCGCACCTGCTTAAAATAGTTCCTGTGTTCGATGAATCATGTGTGACTGAGTTTTTTATGCGATTTGAGAAGAAGTGTCAGGAACACCAGTGGCCTCAGGAAAAGTGGGCAGCATTAGTTTCATCAAGACTCCTAGGAAAGGGGCTAAAAGCGTATGATGCACTACCTTTAGAGTCCTGTGTAGTTTATGATGAGCTAAAGAAGGCTGTGCTACGGGCCTATGAGTTACAACCAGAAACTTACCGCTTGAAGTTTCGGGGTGTTACTAAGGGCAAGGATAGTACCTTCCTAGAACACGCCCGGGACTTGTCTGATACACTACGACATTGGCTGCATTCTGAGAGGGCAGCTACTTTTGAGGAGTTGAGTGAGCTGGTTCTCTTGGAGCAGTTCTTTAAGTGCACAGGCGGGGACATAACATTAAATATAAAGGACAAAAATCCTAGAACTCTCCAGGAGGCAGCAGAAATGGCTGACCACCGACTGTCATTAATTCGAGGGTGCGAAGCAGCAGCTAGGAGTGAGTCGGGTGCAAAGGATCGTACCCCTCCCCCTCCCAAGAATTTTGATACACATAAATACACAAAACCATCTAGCACTGACAATAAAACTGAACATAAACCAAATACCGTCCCGTATAAGAAGTCTAATGGTACCTCCCACTCCCAAGGGACCCCAAAGAGTAAAGAGTGCTTTGCATGTCACAAGGAGGGTCACTTTGCAAATGCTTGTCCGAACAAGCCACCAAACAAGGTTGTGTCATTGGCCCGCAGCATAGGGGTGTCGCCTATATCTTCTGAGTTTGCCAAGGGTAGTTCGTCAGAGGTTGGGACACAGCCTGTGTTCAAGAGTCCGGAAGGCTCGAACCCTGTTCGCGACGTCTTTGGGGGTCATAGAGGGCATGGTTTTGTGAGGTGGGCTGGCGAAAGGCGAGGAGTTAAGCTATTGCGTGATACGGGGGCTTCTCAGACCTTGTTAAAGAACTTTACTGGTAGACCGATTAACGCTGCTCGGGTGGTGGTAGTTCAGGGCATCAATGCTACGAAGTCCTACCCGCTGGTGCGGATGGAGCTGGAGGTGGGTGGTGTGGCGAAGGAGCTGGATGTAGGAATTGTAGAGAACTTGCCTGTTGGGGGCGTCGACCTCCTCCTCGGCAACGACTTTGCGGTGCCTGCTTCTAAGGTTTCACCCTTGGTCGTTGCCGAGAAGGCGGCCGACGTTAGTAGGGAGGAACAGGAGTGGGTTGAGAAGTGTAGCGTACAAACCATGGCGTGTGTTGTGACGCGTTCTCAGACATCCGGAGCCTTGCAGCCACCACCTCAGTCTATCAAACCGCGGAGGAAAGGTCACAAGAAAACGGGAAGTGTTGGTCAATTGGAGAGTTTTGAGCCGGCAGTGTTTCTTGGTGACTCATTATTGGCACCTATGTTAGAGTCTGGAGAGGCCCCGGGGCCTGTCACCGCTAGTGCAGGTGCAAGGCAGGAAGAGACTGCGACAGCATCGTTATGCGCAGCATGAGGAAAGGGTGGCTCAGCGGGACATTGGAGGTGGAAATAAATTATTTAAGATGAACTTGGATAATCTCGCACCTGCTGATATATGTTCCTTGCAGCTGGAAGATCCTAAAGTCAGGGCGTGTGGTAATGGTGCTATCGAACTGGAGAGCGATGGGGATGCGCAGCCTGGTGATTTTTTCTTGTCCGAGGGGATCTTGTATCGGAGACATCAGGATCCCAAGAAAAAGTGGGATGGCGGGTCAGGATTAGTGGACCAGTTAGTAGTACCGAGGGTGTGCCGTGAGAGTTTATTGAGATTAGCTCATGATGTGCTTTTGGCAGGGCACCTGGGGGCACGTAAGACGGAGGCAGCTCTGAGCAAGCTTTTCTGGTGGCCTGGGTTAAAGGCGAGTGTCGTGTCATGGGTGACACAGTGTCACACTTGTCAAGTTGTTGGGAATCCCAATCAGGTCATCCCGAGAGCCCTGTTACAACCCATCCCTGTCATTGGGCCGCCCTTCAGCAAAGTAGTTATCGATATGGTTGGCCCATTGCCCCCCACTAGTGCCGGCAATAAATTTTTACTAACTGTAATGGATGTAGCAACACGGTATCCAGATGCTTACCCCATGCGCAACGGGATGGCTAAGACTGTTGTCAAAAACCTACTTGTCTATTTCTCTCGTTATGGCTACCTCAGGAGATCCAGTCTGATCAGGGATCCAATTTTACTACTGCTCTGTTTAAGCAGACCATGCAGCAACATGGGATAGTGTCTGTGGTGTCATCTGCCTACCATCCCGAGAGTCAGGGAGTTTCGGAAAGGTGGCACTCGACTCTCAAGAGTATGTTGCGGTGTTATTGCATGGAAAATGGGAAGGACTGGGATCTAGGTCTCCCATACGTTTTATTTGCTGCGAGAGAAGTACCTGGGGAGAGCTTGGGATTTAGCCCGAACGAGTTGGTTTTTGGACACAGGATCACGGGGCCCCTCCACATAGTCAAGGAGATCTGGGAGGGAGTCACAAAGCCATGCTCGCTTCTAAAGTATGTAGTTGAAAGCCGTGAGAGAATGCTAAAGAGCTTGGAGGTAGCAGGTCGGAACCTTAAGAGTTCACAAGCTCAGATGAAGGACAGATACGACCAGAAGGTGAAGCTGAGGGAGTTTGAAGTAGATCAGGAGGTACTGATACTACTGCCTCTGGTGGGACACCCCTTGTCTGCCAAGTATTCTGGTCCGTATCGGGTTGTAAGGAAGGTTTCTGATCTCGACTATTTAGTAGCTACTCCTGATCGTAAGAAAAAGAACCAACTTTGCCATATAAATCTGATGAAAGAGTATGTGAGGCGCCCCTCCGAGCCTCTCACTGTCCCGGTGTTGATCTGCAGCGATCGTGGTGGAGAAGGAGGAAGGGACAGTCAAGCTGCGGGGGAGGATAATTGGGATTGTCATGTTTCCGCGGATCAGTGGGCGGGGAATTCTAGACAAGTGGCTCACGAGTTGATATTGCACCTGCCTGAGCAACAGCGTGTAGCTGTACAGCACTTGTTTGATTCAAACCCACCTGTTTTCGCAGAGCATCCTGGCCTCACTACTCAAGCGGTGCACGATGTCGATGTTGGGGACCACCCGCCCTTTAAATCAGTGCCATACCGTGTTCCCCCTATTAAATTACCAGCACTTAGGGAAGAGCTGGATTATATGCTGAAACGTGGGCTGATTTCTGAGGGTGCAGTAAGGTGGACTTCCCCAGTCACACTGCAGCCCAAACCAGATGGCAAGGTGCGGTTTTGTATAGATTTCCGCAGGTTGAATGGTTTAACCCCCACAAATGCCTACCCTCTCCCTCGCGTGGACGACAGTGTGGATAAGATAGGAAAAGCCAAGTTCCTCACTAAGATAGACCTTGTTAAGGGTTATTGGCAAGTGCCCTTGTCTGAGCGAGCGCGAGAGGTGTGTGGGTTTGTGGTGGACGGTGCCACATATCGTTGCCATGTTATGCCATACGGGCTGAAAAATGCCCCTGCAACGTTTCAGAAATTAATGAACGACATTGTAGCCGACATTCCCAACTGTACGGTGTACCTAGATGATGTCATAATATACGACGATGATTTTAACAGTCACTGTGCTCACATCGGACAGCTTTTTAATAGACTGAATGAAGCAGGTTTGGGTGGTAAACCTGGGTAAGTGCGATTTTGTCAAAGCCACAGTTTTGTACCTGGGGTTCGAGGTGGGGATGGGTCAGGTGTGCCCTCCACAGACAAAGATCAAAGCCATAGATCAGTTTCCCCAGCCTACGACTAAGAAACAAATCTTGCGGTTTCTAGGTATGATAGGCTATTATCGTCGCTTCATCAAAGGCTATTCGACTGTACTTGCACCTTTAACTGACTTATTATCTAAGGACAAGAAGTTCCGGTGGTCTCCTGAGTGTGCAGAGGCGTTTTCCTTGGTGAAACACCTGTTATGTACCCTCCCCATACTCAGGGCCCCGGACTTCAGCAGACCTTTTCAGCTGGCGACTGATGCCAGTGGCGTAGGGGCTGGGGCTGTCTTGTTACAGACAGATGATGAAGGTATCGAACATCCAGTGAGTTTTTACAGTAAAAAATTCAATAGTGCACAAAGGAATTACTCTGTAATTGAAAAAGAACTCCTGGCGATAGTGCTGGCGCTCAGGCACTTCGATGTATATGTTCCTGCTTTCGGACCAGTCGTAGTGGTTTATACCGATCATCACCCTCTGAAATTCTTGAATCAGTTTCATAACCGGAATATGAGGCTGACCAGGTGGTCACTCATGCTTCAGGAGTATAATCTGGACATACGCCATATTGCCGGTTCTGATAACGTGATAGCGGATTGTCTATCAAGGGTGGATGATGTTGGTTAGACTGCCACAGGATTGAGGGTTGAGTGTGGAGGAAAATAGGCTGTCACTGTAGTTCAGCCGAAAAAAACAAATTAAAAAAGCAAAAACCTTATAAAAACTCTTTATTTTTTATAACGTGTAGAATTTTGTATAAGATGTTGTAGCAGTATCTAAGTTGAATGTTTTCGCTTATTGTCGCTAAGTTAGTTGAACTTGCTCGGTGGAGCGCAACAGTCTTTATTTTTTTTTATATATAGTGCCTTGTGTCGCAACAGTGTGTGGTACTATGAGAAGCATTCTGTTAGATATGAAGAACTTAGTCAAGGGTCTTATATCTTGGGGGAGGTGTGACGCTTCTGCATAGTAGCCACGTGCGGGCATGCGCGCGCATCGGCTGCCCAGCCGTTTAGAAACCGGCTGGCGGCAGCCGGCCGGCCGGCTTTTCCTTAGTATATATCCTACGACAATGTAACTAATGTCTGGGATATTCTTATGTTGTTTCACAGCTTGTAGCTGCCCTTATTCTTAACCAACGCATCTTAATATATTTTATTCTCGATAGTTGATTGTTTCATTATAATATATAAGATGTAAGTTTAGTGAGAGTGGGAGGAGACGAGCGGGAGAGAGAGACCGGCTGGGGGACGTTGCTTCGCGCGGAGAGTCTAGCTTGGGACGAGCCTGATGTGCCACATGCATTTGTTCGCAACGTTAGGCTTAGTTTCGACTCACGCACGGGGTAGACGATTTTGACCCGGCAACTGTGTTGAGTGTTGCCAAGCCTGGGATGTATTCTGCATGCCTAGGGCGGGGTCCAGAGAGATTCAAGACTCGGAGCTCACCTCACTGTCGTACCCTTCGTACCCTTCGGACCCCCTTGATATCTATCCCTCTCAACCCCACTTAGAAACTTTCTCTCTTACTTTGTATACTTCCACTACTTCACCAATCAATTTAATTATCCCTTCCCCTTGATAGACCTTATAATTATCTATTATTGTATTAACGACGAGCTCTCAGATAACTAGATAGGATTTTGGGCCTTATGCAGAGATGTAATTGTTAATGAGACCTAGGAAGCTTTTTTGTTGTCTCATATTTGGTGGTTTCATGCTTGCTAGTGTGTTCTTGTGTCAGGTTAGCAGGGGCTAGACCGGAGGGGAGGCTTTTTGCGATCCTTTAAGTAAAGTCTGCTGGTGCGAGTCCTGTGGACCCACACGACTTTACTAGGATACCCGTGGGAGTCTGGGGGCATTTTCTTGTCTGTGTCCCTGTGTGTCTAGTGTTGTGTTGTGTGAGGGCCCTTGCCTAGTCCACTCAGCACTGCGCTAGCACGTCTTGCTTTTGTTTTAGGGTCGTCAGGAGAGAGTCAGATACTTGCGATCTTAGTCTCTCAAGAGAGCACCCTTTCAATTAGAGTAATTTGGCGCACAGACTTGGGAACGTCCCTAGGCTAGAGCAGGTGGCTCAGCCCGGGTATCCGAAGCCTATATCCTTCCAGCTAGACCTCTGCCACCTGGCAGATTAACAGCTAGGGGTTTATGATCTCTGTATGCTTGTTATTGTGCCACAGTTTAACGTTTTTGTGAGCATTGTGAGTCAGGGTGTGGCTTAGAGACTCTGTCCGAGCAGCTTGCCTGACTAAGAGTGAGAAGCACACCTGTATGTGGTTATGTTGCGAGTTGCTGCCTTTATTTAATTATACCTATGCCATTATACACTGTATGGCCTATCACTAGTATTTATTCCTGGCTTATGAGTTAAGAGTTCTCTAAATCCGTAACGTACTTTCTTTGCTAAGCATCAGATCCTACAGTAGCCACATGCAGTTTAGAAACCCGCATCTTGTCTACCTGTACGATGTTTTGAGGACTGTTTGCTTTCACCTTCTTTCACGCAGGGGTGATTAGTTGTATTAATTAACGTAACGTTAAATGTGCTTTCTTCTAGTTTGTTATTAAATTGTTTCTGCAATTTAATTCCGTTATCTATCTTTTCCTTGAAGCTTAAGTCAACTTAATTGTGTGATCTGTTATATAGCCTACTTGACTATCAGCAGTCTATAGTGCGTGCACCTGTAACCGAGTCATAGGATACCTTGTTGTCCAGGCAGGACTCTTGACGGTTTAGGGTGGTTTGTTGCCTGGGTTTATAGATAAGGGTTGGATCTAGCGTTTTCCGTTGTTGCTTGTTGCCGCATACCTAGTCCAATAGAAAGAGCTCAGAAAATGGGAGTAGGCAGTAAGCCGATTAGCCAACACAAGGCAGAGCCCGTCACACCCAACCCCAATTACAAGGCCTAATTATTGACCCAGCTCACTAATATCATGAGGACCGACCTCACCAAAGCGGTTAGAGGTCATATATAATTAATATACAATAATATACAATCTTACGCAAAAGATAGCAGACTACAACTGCCTGAAATAATGTCGGGACAAGCACTCGTGAGACTCCACCTAGTCTAAATGACATGCCCTAATGATGGGCTACCGACCACCCTGACCACCATATTGTGCCCCGAGCGATGGACTAAAAGTGGGATCAGAGGACCTCCTTGGGTAAAGCCGTTCATGCCCCATGCTACTTCGGTCAAGGCCCGAAATAAACACGACGAAAGACAACAAATATATACATACATACATACATACATGTATACATACATACATACATACATACTGAACATACGTACATACATTAAAACATACATACACACATGCATGCATATACTGTATACATACACACATACATACACACACACACATACAAACATACATACATACATAGCCAGAGTTGGGTCGATTAACTCATTAAATTAACTAGTTAAGTTAAGTTAATTTTAGTATTTTATCAACTAAGATAACTCGAATTTGTGAATTAACTAGTTAAGTTAAGTTAATTTTAAAAGTTAATCGGTTAAGTTAATCAATTAACTCTACCTTTCATTTTAGTTTTCAAGCTTCCTAAACTTGAATTTCTGCTTCTGTTACAGTTATTTGTACAAGTTATTCAACTTGTGATTGCAAACATCTATTTGTATATGTATTAAGCTAAACTTTCTATAATATTATAATTAGCATTACTCAATTTCCTTACACAATTTAGTATCCCTGTGTCAGTTATCTCCTTAAGTCTGTTATCATTCCTCTCCAAATTTACTCATTTTGATGAATGCAAGCAAAAACTGTTATAAGTTCCTCCATGACAAAATATATATCTATATAATGTTTGTTATTCTTTCTTGGACTGTTTCAGGGGATTTACAATCAATCATATATTATATAATTATAGTAGATATTAGAACTCATCTCACTTGGCTAAATTACTCGTCTCGTCAATCAGGTCAGGTAAAGGTATCGAGAGATAATGGACACCCAGATCGATGGATATTAAGCTAGCAAAACAAAAATAAAAAATAAAAAATATGCATTTCACATAATGTTGACTATCGGTTTTCATTGTATTACATGCCTGTATGTCCACGTTAAACTCCTAACCTCTAAATTTTGTTTTAGGCTTAACTACAATAAACTACTTTAAGAGCGTGTTCATAATCAAAGACATTTACTGGATTGCCTTATTTCCTTACAACTTTAATGTACTGTACACATTCTTATACAATGCGTCTAACTCGAACTTCAAACTTGTCTGACTATTAAGCGATTTGAAGTTGACTGAAAATAACAACAATATGGGTTGGAAAGTACCGGTATACATCTACAATAACAACAATATGGGTTGGAAAGTACCGGTATACATCTACAATAACAACAATATGGGTTGGAAAGTACCGGTATACATCTACAATAACAACAATATGGGTTGGAAAGTACCGGTATACATCTACAATAACAACAATATGGGTTGGAAAGTACCGGTATACATCTACAATAACAACAATATGGGTTGGAAAGTACCGGTATACATCTACAATAACAACAATATGGGTTGGAAAGTACCGGTATACATCTACAATAACAACAATATGGGTTGGAAAGTACCGGTATACACATCTACAATAACAACAATATGGGTTGGAAAGTACCGGTATACATCTACAATAACAACAATATGGGTTGGAAAGTACCGGTATACATCTACAATAACAACAATAGGGGTTGGAAAGTACCGGTATACATCTACAATAACAACAATATGGGTTGGAAAGTACCGGTATACATCTACAATAACAACAATAGGGTTGGAAAGTACCGGTATACATCTACAATAACAACAATATGGGTTGGAAAGTACCGGTATACATCTACAATAACAACAATATGGGTTGGAAAGTACCGGTATACATCTACAATAACAACAATAGGGGTTGGAAAGTACCGGTATACATCTACAATAACAACAATATGGGTTGGAAAGTACCGGTATACATCTACAATAACAACAATATTGGTTGGAAAGTACCGGTATACATCTACAATAACAACAATAGGGGTTGGAAAGTACCGGTATACATCTACAATACATATACCGATATTAGAAACACGAAAATAATAATATACAACAATTCATATGAAATATACGACAGGACAACATATCACAATTTGTTGTGTTCATGCTACAGATCTATACAATTTGGAAGACAGTAAAACGTTTCAATAAGTATTTTTTTATTATGTGTGTATGAAGGAGACAAACGGCAGGCTGAGTGTCACGAGTGTCTCACCCAAAGCCAAAAGCATGACAGGAAGCCAAATTCAAGGGACATTTGGGTCAAAATGCCTGGATACAAGGAATATATAGCAGTCTAAGTCATAGGATGAAGGAAAGATTAATTAAGGGAGAGAGTTTGTCGAGTAGAAGAAAAACCGAGAAGAACACTGAAGGTTGTAATACTGATAGAAGAGTGAAATAGTTCACAACCTTTGCTGGTCAACTGGTCAACACATAAAGAAATGGACCGTGATAATTAAAATGCATACATGGAAAGATTACAGAGCATTCAAATCCGAAACAAAAAGCAATATTAGCATTTCAATAAATTACAATTGAGTATAATTATGTAGGACTTTTGAGGTTATAGTAGTTGACATAACATTTATACAGGAATCAGTGCACTTATGTAAAGTAAGTCGTTTGTGTGGCACGTGGTTCATATTCAGTCCCTTTTCTGGTACTTGCCCTACGATAATTTAGCTACCATTCTCAATAATCTGTATTTTTTTCATTGTATTGAAACATGTAGGCAAGAAATTAACTCTTTAAATATGGGAGGCCTTTCCTGAATCGTCTGATGATAGACAAACTAAAACATCGAGATATACTTTACAAAAGGAGATACTCGAAGTAGTTTTACCCCTCTTGACTATCAGAAGTCTTACCTATTTTGAATAAGATAACCTGAAATTAGCAATAATATAATAGGAATAATGTCATTCATACTGGAAGGGTACACTCCGTAATCCAGATGAAGAATGTGGTATACCGTAGCCAAATGTTCTTATGTTTTTATGTTCAAATGTAAGAAGTATTTTCAGCCATAAAATATCGGCATTTTCTGTCTTTGTTCTCTGCTCAGCATTGTAGTGTGTGTCTGAGTGTGTGTGTGTATGTGTAGATTGTACACCACTTTGTAACTGGCACCTTAATAAAAAAAAAAGTTCACTGCCTCTAACTCACCTTGGGACCGAGTCACATGACCACTTTACCTCACTTTAGGACCGAGTTATACAACCTTTTTTTCTTGCAGCATTTTGGAACTCATGTATTATAGAAATCATATAAATACTAACGTTAGATGGAAATAGTTGGATGGATGGATGGATTCAGTCTAGTTCAGTCAGTGACAGGAGAAGGTTGTGTTAATCTGAGCTCCTGCCCGGACCACTTACCAGTGACCTTTAGTGACCATTACACCTACCTGTGTTTGGGGGCAGTGCACTCGTGTTATATAAAAGTGTTATAGCTCAGTTTTTAGCTGTTAGTTTACTTGTTTTTGTTTTTCTGTACTTAGTTTCTTGCTCCTCGCTAAGCTTATTGGGATCATGGCAGGTATGGAGTGCGAGTCTCTAACTGATCTGCATCATCTTATTCTCCAGGTAAGAGAGGAGATGGTTGTGGTGAAGGAAGAGGTCTTGGCTCTAAGGGAGGTTAATGTTAAACTTCAGAGGGAAGTGGATTTGATTAAAGACGAAAATCTAGCTTTCAAGCTTAGCCAAGAGGAAATAAAGTCAAGTAAGGGGAAAAGGGAGGAAGTTGATGAAAAATTGTATTCATGGCAGGTTGTTAAAAATACGGGTGGGAAAGTCACACTCAAGAAGCAGGATAGTAGAATAGGTATGAGTGTGACAAATACATTCTCTCCTTTGCGAGACGAATGTGAGGGAAAAGATAGTCAGGATAAGGGAGGGATAACCGAAGTGCCTGCCGCCGACTCAGCTCCAACCTCTGACGCTGTGCTACCTACCACCACCACTACCCCCCCCCCCCCCACCACCACCACCAAGGGAGCTTCTGCCACCACCGGGGGTTCTCCAACTGCAGCTGCTGGATCCTCCCGAGGGAAAGGTAAGTCTGTGTCCCGAGAAGGTAAGTCTGTGTCGATTGTGGGCGACTCCATGGTAAGACACTTAGTTAGGGCTACCCGCACTAAACTTAGGAAGGTTGTGTGTCTGCCTGGCCATGGAGTTGGGAGGGTTTTAGAGAAGATGGACCACATCTTGGAAGATAGTGGAGATAACCCCATTATCTGTCTCAGTGCCGGGAGTAACGATGTTGGTAAGGGTAGAAGTGAGGAACTGCTGCAGCAGTATCGGGATGTGTTAGATAAAGTTAGGATGAAGGGAGGGATCCCTGTAGTACATTGTATCCTACCCAGAAGAGGAGTTCCCAAGGAATGGACATCCAGGGCGATTTGTGTCAATTGCCGTTTGGAGAAATATTGCAAAGAAAAAGCAATACCATTCATTGATAACTGGGATAGTTTCTATGGGAGAGATGGGATGTACGCAAGGGATGGGGTTCATCTTTCACGGTTAGGGGTTTCTACATTAGCTAGTTCTTTAGATAGGGTGGTTGTGGGGTTTTGAACAGAAATATTGAGAGTGTAAATGAGAGGTTAAATGGAACAATTTTAGCGTCAGGCGAAAGCGATAAGGATATTCAGTCTCATGCTAAAAATGATGACTATAATGCAAATGATAGTAGTGATGGTGCAACGGAAGATGGAAATGTCGCTAAAAACAAAGGTAAATTAGGTATAAAGAAAAGAAGTAAATTGAGAGTATATTACACAAACTGTAGGAGTCTATGTAACAAAATGAACGAACTTAGAGCCCTTGTTAGCAAAGAAAATATAGACATAATAGCGCTAACTGAAACGTGGATTAATACAGAAACCAGGCATTTTTTAGCAGAATTTGATATACCAGGATATAGTTTGTTTAAATATGACCGAACAAGTAAGAGGGGTGGCGGTATAGCAGTGTTTGTCAGGAGTACATTAAAAAGCTGTATTAAATCAGGTATTAGACTAAATAACGATAATGAAAGTGTTTGGGTAGAGGTTAACGAAGGTAGTGAGACCATAGTTATTGGAGTTATGTATAGACCGCCAAATATGAGTAGAAATGACGGAACGTCATTATGGGAGGAAATTAAAATGGCATCAAGGTTTAGCAATGTGTGCATTATGGGGGATTTTAATTTTCCGAATATAGATTGGCAGCATCAAATAGGAGACTCTGATTCTGAGGAGATTATAGAGGTAGTACAAGATAGTTTTTATTTCAATTCATAGATACGCCGACTAGAGGTAATAATATTCTCGATTTAGTTTTCAGTAACAATGAACATATGGTAAATAATGTAGAGATAGGGGACCACCTAGGAAATAGTGACCACAATTCTGTGTATTTTAATATACAATGGAAAGGTAATACCAGAGAGAATACAACATTAATACCTGACTTTAGAAAAGCCAATTATGGTGGGTTAAGAAGAGCCCTATTAGCGGAGCCTATGGTCAAAAAATTAAGTCGATCCAGGTGTCCAAATGAGTGTACCCCTTCTCAGGCACCTGTCATCTTAAGTCAGGAAGAGACGTCAACCTTGGTAGATACATACGATAATTTTATCAAGTCAGTATTCAATGCACAAAATAAATACATCCCCAAAAGAAAATTTAGATCAACACAGAACCAACCCAAATGGATGAATAATAGACTATTAGATCTTCTAGGACAAAAGAGAGGAATATATAGAAAAATTAGAAAAGGCGAAATTCACCTACTTGCTTACTATCAGAATCTATCAAGACAGGTAAAAAAGGATATTAGGAAAGAAAAAAGAAATTATGAAATTAAGGTTGCCAATGACTCAAAAAATAATCCTAAAGCTTTTTACCAACTATATAAATCCAAGGTTAGAGATGTAATTGGTCCCCTTAAAACTTCGATAGGAGAAATGACAGAAAATGATTTAGAAATGTGCAGTACATTAAATAGTCAATATCTTTCCGTTTTCACTAATTAAAATTTGGTACAGTTTCCAGAAGTCCGTAAGGTATATAGCGATAGTATAGAAAATAGGTTAAGTACGGTTACTATAAGTAGAAATTATGTGCTTAAGGAAATTGACAGACTGAAACCTCATAAATCGCCTGGTCCTGATGAGGTATATGCTAGAGTATTAAAAGAATGTAGGGATGAGTTAAGTTACCCATTAACATTTTTATTTAACAAGTCATTGGAGACAG
Organism: Lithodes maja; assembly: GCA_037953745.1. Classification (NCBI taxonomy): domain Eukaryota; kingdom Metazoa; phylum Arthropoda; class Malacostraca; order Decapoda; family Lithodidae; genus Lithodes; species Lithodes maja. The sequence continues at coordinate 32,211 of JBAKBP010022450.1, forward strand.
GTATAGTTCCAGAAGCTTGGAAGCTTGCAAACGTAGTTCCGATCTTCAAAAAAGGTGACAAATCAATAGCATCCAATTACCGTCCCATTAGTCTTACATCAATCATAGGAAAGCTACTAGAGTCAATTATTGCTATTAAAATTAGAAACCACTTAGATACATTTAATTTAATAAATTCTTCTCAGCATGGATTCACTCAGGGACGTTCTTGCCTTACTAATTTGCTTAGTTTTTTCTCAGAGGTATATGAAGCAGTAGATAATGACAAGTCATAATTATGATATAATATATTTAGATTTCAGGAAAGCTTTCGACAGAGTCCCCCATGAGAGATTGATGAGAAAGGTTGAGGCGCATGGAATAGGTGGGGCGTTGTTGGGATGGATTAGGTCATGGCTAATTGGTAGGAAGCAGAGAGTCAGCATAAATGGTACGAAGTCAGAATGGGGAGCAGTCAAAAGTGGTGTCCCCCAAGGATCTGTATTAGGTCCTCTGTTGTTTGTTATATACAAAAAATGACCTTGATTTAGGTATAACTAGTAGGATAAGTAAATTTGCAGACGATACCAAAATGGGGAGAACAATTGATTCAGATAGAGATATAGAGTGCCTCCAAAGGGATCTAGATACCTTACACGAATGGTCAGTAAATTGGCAGATGAAGTTTAACATTGACAAATGCAAGGTATTAAAGATAGGGAAGATGCATACAAATGTTAAATATAAACTAGCTAATATGGAATTAGAAAACTCGAATTGTGAGAAAGATCTAGGTGTGTTTGTTAGCAATGATTTCAAGCCTAGACAACAGTGTATAAGTGTTCGAAACAAGGCAAACAGGATTCTCGGGTTCATCTCTAGGAGTGTGAGTAACAGAACTGCTGATGTTATCTTAAAACTTTACTTGTCATTAGTGAAACCCCATATGGATTATGCTGTTCAATTTTGGTGTCCTTATTACAGAATGGACATAGATTCATTGGAGAGAGTACAACGTAGAATGACAAAAATGATCCATAATATTAGAAATCGTCCGTATAAAGAAAGGTTGAAGAAATTAGGCTTACATTCGTTAGAGAGACGCAGAGTTAGAGGGGATATGATAGAGGTGTTCAAGTGGGTTAGTGGGATTCACAAAGGGGACATGACAAATGTACTAAAGCTCAGTGATAGCGAAAGAACTCGTACCAATGGTTTCAAATTAGATAAATTTCGTTTCAGAAAAGATATAGGCAAATATTGGTTTGGTAACAGAGTTGTAGATGGGTGGAATGGACTACCAAGTGCTATAGTGAGAATAAAAACGGTAGGGAGCTTTAAGATAAAATTGGATAAGCATATGGACGAGAAGGGTTGGGTGTGAAGGGGGATCAGCAGGGTTGGGCCAATCAGCGCTCTGCAGACCCCCGTAATCCTGCGTTCAAAATCATCAAAGGCATCGACAATATGAACTGTAGTAAGTACTTCACTATCGACCAATCTAATTACACGGGGGGAAACGGTTGCAAAATTATTGGTAAATCTTTTAACTCACACGAATCTAAGAATTTCTTCTTCAATCGAGTTGTCAACTTGTGGAATGGGCTTCCCCGAAACGTTATAGACTGCATCACCGTTGATTCATTTAAACTCCGCCTAGACAAATATCTCGCATCAAACCCGCGACTGACTGCGTTTGTAAATGAATAACTTTATTTTATCCCCCCCTCAGTTACTAACCCATCTGTCCCCTACTAACTTCCTAATCCTGCCACGGACATTAGTTCCAGGGCAGTAATTCCCTTTTCAATGTTCCCTTACCCAGTCTAAACCACTGTTTGGACACTTGATCCTCGGTGTTTTGGAGGACAAGCAACCTAGAATGGTCACTAGATCTGTTGTTGCTTGATTTCCTTTGTACTCCTTTGTTGATCTCTAACCGTTTTGGTAAGATGATCCTCAGGGTATTAGAGTGTTGAGCCTATAATTGGGCTTTGTAATTGGGGTTGTGTGGGACAGGGATCTGCCTTGCTTAGGCCAATCGGCTTTCTGCAGACTCCCATTTTCTTATGTTCTTATTACCTGGTGGACTCTTCCCAAATGAGAGGAATTTCAGCCCGATTGCTTTCATTCCTTTTGAGTTATAAGAAGTTAAGGAGTCAAGGTTACTTTCAAGTTCGTTGGCGCTACCTATAGTTTCCCTAGCTTGTATTCAGGGGAGGGTTGCTATACCATGTTCTAATTAGGTAGGCCAGAAATCGTGAACCCTAACCTCTGTAACTCAAAAAGGGCTTGAGCAAATGGGCTGTAAATTTCCACACCGATTCCCTGGCTGACTCTTCCCGAATGGTAGAAATATTTTCTCGATTACTCTAGTCGTTTGTGAGTTAATGTTCAAAAGTTTTGGGGTAGGCCTATAGCCAAACCGCGGTACCGGTAAGTGAAATGTGGTAATAAGTAGTGATGATGGTAACCCATCGCAGAGTTGGGTATGCCGTTTTGATTTTGGGCAAAACGGCACGTCTACTTTATTTATAAATTGCGTTTCTTATTCCTTTGCATCGTAGTATGAACATGGGTTGATACTGCCTGGCCTATTATCCTTTACATCGTAGTATGAACATGTGTTGATACTGCCTGGCCTATTATCCTTTGCATCGTAGAATGAACATGTGTTGATACTGCCTGGCCTATTATCCTTTGCATCGTAGTATGAACATGTGTTGATACTGCCTGGCCTATTATCCTTTGCATCGTAGTATGAACATGTGTTGATACTGCCTGGCCTATTATCCTTTGCATCGTAGTATGAACATGTGTTGATACTGCCTGGCCTATTATCCTTTGCATCGTAGTATGAACATGTGTTGATACTGCCTGGCCTATTATCCTTTGCATCGTAGTATGAACATGTGTTGATACTGCCTGGCCTATTATCCTTTGCATCGTAGTATGAACATGTGTTGATACTGCCTGGCCTATTATCCTTTGCATCGTAGTATGAACATGTGTTGATACTGCCTGGCCTATTATCCTTTGTATCGTAGTATGAACATGTGTTGATACTGCCTGGCCTATTATCCTTTCCATGAAAACCCGTGAAAATTAAGTAGTTACAATAAAGCTATGTTTTCTGCTGAATACACTAGATCAATAATTTTTCGGTAGAAAAATGTCTTGGCCGAAGGTCGGCTCCTCTGAAATTACAGGCTCGCTATCGCTCGCCAGGATAAAATCGAAACCTAAATGGGACAAACGGTCTTCAAATCTCCAAACTAAGGAACTAAATATGAGGGAGAAGGGGGTCTAGAAAAAATACAAACCTCCCCTTAATAACGGCCTATCACGTGATGACATGTAGCTACACTAACGTTATAAGATACATGTAGCTACACTAACGTTATAAGATACATGTAGCTACACTAACGTTATAAGATACATGTAGCTACACTAGCGTTATAAGATACATGTAGCTACACTAACGTTATAAGATACATGTAGCTACACTAACGTTATAAGATACATGTAGCTACACTAACGTTATAAGATACATGTAGCTACACTAACGTTATAAGATACATGTAGCTACACTATCGTTATAAGATACATGTAGCTACACTAACGTTATAAGATACATGTAGCTACACTAACGTTATAAGATACATGTAGCTACACTAACGTTATAAGATACATGTAGCTACACTAACGTTATAAGATACATGTAGCTACACTAGCGTTATAAGATACATGTAGCTACACTATCGTTATAAGATACATGTAGCTACACTAACGTTATAAGATACATGTAGCTACACTAACGTTATAAGATACATGTAGCTACACTATCGTTATAAGATACATGTAGCTACACTAACGTTATAAGATACATGTAGCTACACTAACGTTATAAGATACATGTAGCTACACTAACGTTATAAGATACATGTAGCTACACTAGCGTTATAAGATACATGTAGCTACACTAGCGTTATAAGATACATGTAGCTACACTAACGTTATAAGATACATGTAGCTACACTAACGTTATAAGATACACGTAGCTACACTAACGTTATAAGATACATGTAGCTACACTAACGTTATAAGATACATGTAGCTACACTAGCGTTATAAGATACATGTAGCTACACTAGCGTTATAAGATACATGTAGCTACACTAACGTTATAAGATACATGTAGCTACACTAACGTTATAAGATACACGTAGCTACACTAACGTTATAAGATACATGTAGCTACACTAGCGTTATAAGATACATGTAGCTACACTAACGTTATAAGATACATGTAGCTACACTAGCGTTATAAGATACATGTAGCTACACTAACGTTATAAGATACATGTAGCTACACTAACGTTATAAGATACACGTAGCTACACTAACGTTATAAGATACATGTAGCTACACTAACGTTATAAGATACATGTAGCTACACTAGCGTTATAAGATACATGTAGCTACACTAACGTTATAAGATACATGTAGCTACACTAACGTTATAAGATACACGTAGCTACACTAACGTTATAAGATACATGTAGCTACACTAACGTTATAAGATACATGTAGCTACACTATCGTTATAAGATACATGTAGCTACACTAACGTTATAAGATACATGTAGCTACACTAACGTTATAAGATACATGTAGCTACACTAACGTTATAAGATACATGTAGCTACACTAGCGTTATAAGATACATGTAGCTACACTATCGTTATAAGATACATGTAGCTACACTAACGTTATAAGATACATGTAGCTACACTAACGTTATAAGATACACGTAGCTACACTAACGTTATAAGATACATGTAGCTACACTAACGTTATAAGATACATGTAGCTACACTAGCGTTATAAGATACATGTAGCTACACTAACGTTATAAGATACATGTAGCTACACTAACGTTATAAGATACACGTAGCTACACTAACGTTATAAGATACATGTAGCTACACTAGCGTTATAAGATACATGTAGCTACACTAACGTTATAAGATACATGTAGCTACACTAGCGTTATAAGATACATGTAGCTACACTAACGTTATAAGATACATGTAGCTACACTAATGTTATAAAATACATGTAGCTACACTAACGTTATAAGATACATGTAGCTACACTAACGTTATAAAATACATGTAGCTACACTAACGTTATAAGATACATGTAGCTACACTAACGTTATAAGATACATGTAGCTACACTAACGTTATAAAATACATGTAGCTACACTAACGTTATAAGATACATGTAGCTACACTAACGTTATAAAATACATGTAGCTACACTAACGTTATAAGATACGTGTAGCTACACTAACGTTATAAGATACATGTAGCTACACTAACGTTATAAGATACATGTAGCTACACTAACGTTATAAAATACATGTAGCTACACTAACGTTATAAGATACATGTAGCTACACTAACGTTATAAGATACATGTAGGTACACTAACGTTATAAAATACATGTAGCTACACTAACGTTATAAGATACATGTAGCTACACTAACGTTATAAGATACATGTAGCTACACTAACGTTATAAGATACTCAAGAGAGTTTCTCATCCGATCGATGGACACGTTTTAAAGAGACGAGTTATTTATTTGCTTAGTTCTATATTGTTGTATAACTATTATAGTTAACTCCCTAGGCCTCCATCAAGCTTAAAGGTTATATACAAAATACAGGCTCGCTATCGCTCGCCAGGAAAAATTCCACACCTATATTTATTTGTCTATGTGGATGAGGGAGACACAAGGCAAAACTGCCTGTGACGAGTGCCTACCCCAGATTTGAAAGAGTGACAGGGTCAACATCAAGGAATGTTCGAGCCAAAATGTCTGGACACACGGAATTTGAAGCAATTTAAGTCCTAGGATGAGGGAAATATGGATTCAGGGAGAGAGTTCCAGAGCTCAGCTGTTGAATAGAAGAAAGATTGGGAGTATCGTTTCACTCTTGAGTTAGAGAAAGGTCTTAATATTGAAAAAGAAAAGGGTCGAAAGTCGTTAAAATCGACATAGTAATTGGGTGAACGTCTTAAAATGTCAAAACAATTGGGCTAAACATGAGGGAGAATGGGGTCTAGACAAACGACACACCTCCCCTTAACCTTGATCGCACCCCTGCTATAAACACGCTTTGATCCGATCTCATGTATGTTATTAAGGGGGAATAGGTCGTTTTCTGGAACCCCTTCTTCCTCATGTTTAGCCCCATTAGTTTAGATTTTTATGACGTTGAGCCTATTAGTTTGGCTATTTTAAGATCTTTCGCCCCATTTCTTTGTCAATATTATGATTTGACGTGTAATTTAAGTGTCGACTTTTTTTTGACGAGCGATAGCGAGCCTGTAAATTTAGAGGAACCGTTCGGCCGGGACATTTTTACTAACGACACATTTACAAATAGATCTTGAAGGAGGGTATGGGGGTGTTTTGTGTTTGTTTTTAGATTGATGGAGGTCTAGGGAGAAAACTACAAAACATGATACAAAGATACATAAATGAGGAAAGAAATACCCC